>CM062086.1:18511515-18575873 GCA_031163375.1 Conogethes punctiferalis | reverse complement strand
TAGTAGCAGTTTGCCACTCGAGGAGGCTTCTCTTTGTTGCACCCCTATATAAATATGACCTTGATGTAATCCAAGTAAGTACCATCGCTTCAACAAACAATCTTTGGCCACCCCCTTATAATTTACTGTTCCTTTCTTCTTTTCTTTCTTCACACATCCATTATTCAGATATATGGACAAGGCGGATGCGTAGTACATGTATGGTTTCCGAAAGTAATTCAGAAGATTCATAAATACAGTAAGTAATCCTTACCAGTTCTTACTCCTTACTTAATATTAAAAACGCGAAAATAAGTCACAGTGTCACAGACAGATAGACTATTTACGTCACTCTTTTATGTTAAAACTACAGAAGCGGTTTAAATTATATTTGGTACACAAATATATATAGTATAAAATACTAGAGCCTGAGAAATGACATAATATCTAACGCCATCACAGACAGCTTAATTAAATATGCTGTTAATATGTAAATAAATTATAAAATAAATAAAAAGAAGTATAAATAGATAAAAATAAAATAAATAAAAATAGAAATAAATGCGAAAGTAACCCCAACTGTCCATCTGTCGCGCTTTCACAGCATAACTGCTGTATCGACCTAAATAAAATTTAGTATACAGATAGTCTAGAGCAGAAGAAGAAGGACATGGGTTTTAATGCGCTAAAACGCCTGTAGATGATAGAAAAGAGGGAATGATAGAAAAGAGGGAAAGAGGGAGGTTATATAAAAAAGTTATATGGAAATATTATTATCGTCATTTTTATAGCTAGAAGCTTGATTCTTATTTTTTAGGATTAGCGCTATCATGATCTTTTCCATTTATTATATTGTTTGTTTTATTTTAAATATTAGAATAGATTTTAAAATAAATAAATAAAATAAAAATTCTATTATTGGACATATTTTTCTCATATATATTTTGATCAGCTCCAGGAAATATTATTAGCCAATTCGTCACCACTCGCCGCTCGTTACACGATACGACTAATTAGTAAGGTCATAATATTCTCAGTAATTGCTGTAACTGCCTATCCGTAGCCCTTACGAAAGCTGAACTAACGACGCGGTCAAAAATAAGAGTTACAAATGGCGAAACATACAATATACCTGCAAACAGTTCACAAACAGCCTGGGCCATTTACATTGCCTATATCTGGGCACTAGTGTTGCCGAACGATAGTCTATATCGATGGACTATCGATAATTAACTACATCGACTGGCTCTATGGCACATTTGGTAGTGACCTCTGCCTTCTTAACCAAGGGTCGTGGGTTCGATCCCCGCACAGTACAAACATTAAAATTGTTAAAGTGGAACTTTGCCCCACTAGTGGGGCGCTGTGGTGGGGCAACATAGACTAGGTGAGCTAGCGATACTATTGATATGACGTCAATACGATAGTTCATGATTAAAATAGTGGTTAAATAACCCAAAACATGCCACGCTGGGCCACACATTTTTTTCGGGGAAAATGCATTAACGCAACTCGGGAACGGGAGGACGGCACCCTGCCTCAGGATGGAGAGGAGGCAGGGAATACCCACTAAAAGCCCCGGTCCCTTCGTCGAGAGTCTATCCACTGCGCTGGCGAAGCCGGGGAGCGTTCGGGTCATCCTCCCGCTCCCGCTACGCGGCCTCCTTTTGGTACATGACCGTCTCACAATAGGAGGCCATCGCCGTCCATGACGCGCGGCTTCCCAGCATCGACCGAACGATTGCTGGGAGCGACAAATCTGGCCCGACCGAGCCGATCAGAACGGCTCGGGGGCCGCTAAAGGCCGGGCAAACGACCAGGGTTTGATCAGCCGTATCACACCCTGCCCCGCACTGGCAGCACACAGTGGATTCCTCCCGCCCGATCCGATGCAGATATTGTCCGAAGCACCCGTGCCCAGACAATACCTGCACTAGACGAAACGTTAGGAACCCATGCTGCCGCTCAAGCCACTCTTGGAATACTGACGCTGGGCCACACATCGCCATATAGTCCCAAACTAAGCCGAAGCTTGTACTATGGGTACCAGACAAATGATAAACTTACTCAGATACTTCTTTTTTGTAAATAAGTACATACATATTATACATAGTTTGGCGATGGCAGGCGGTGGCGCGGCGTGCGTAGTTGTAGATCAGAAGGTAAAAGAATAAGATAGTTTTTCTATGTACAGGAATGTATAATTAAACAAAAAAATATCTTCTTCTATACTTATAATAAATCTGTAGAGAGGTCAATTCTGTACATAAAATATTTTTTCAAAATAACTATCAGGTATATGATAAGTGATCGATACTGATACCAAAAATGCAATCAGTAAAATTTTTGTCTGTCTGTCTGTATGTTCGTTATAGAAAAAAAAACTACTGAACAGATTTTGACGAAACTTGGTACAATTATTCTTCATACTCCTGGGCAGGTTATAGAATACTTTTCATCACGCTACAATCAATAGGAGCGGAGCAGTGACAGGAAGTGTTGGGAAAACGCGGGAAATTTAAACCTGTATGTTTGAACGCGCATTACGCGAAAACTACTGCCTAGAATTGAATGCGGTTTTCACCAATGTATTGCTAGAGGTCTAACTTAAAACTTAGGTACAAGGTATAGATGGGTATTATATGGAAGTCCGTTATTTTTGAAACCCGATATCCACGCGAGCGACGCCGCTGGCACAGCTAGTTTACAATAAAATACAAAAACAGAAAAACTAAAAACAAACATGAGATGCGGAAAATTCTTACTGTTGTTAATTACGTTGCCATAGCAACCGTCTATATACAAATTTACTTTTCACATATTTACAAAGAACCTGCAAGGAGGTTCTGCTACAACACCCCCCTCCAGAGACCGTCCCTACGGGCGATAAAAGTCTGTGAATCTGACCCTACGACCAGATCGTGTAGTTATGGCATCTCTACCATCCGTGGTGGGTAAATCATGATACACTGGCACAATAGGAGAGTGTGTATGAATGTTATGAGGAGTGCGTAAGTTTGATTGAGTACCTGTATTCGTGTTGTGTGTGTGTGTAAGTGGTACAATGTGTGTAGTGTGTGTGGTAGATGACGGATCACCAAGTATGTAGGCTGGTTTTAACCTGTCGATCGACACAGTAACCCGCTTACCATTCACAATAAGCTTAAACACCTTGTCTCCGCGATCCAGAACCTCGTGTGGACCGGAATAAGCAGGCTTTAAGCTTCCGACCCCTGTGTCATCGCGCAGGAAGACGTGAGAAGTCGTAGCTAAATCTTTAAACACGAAAGTTGAGCGTTGTTGACCATGACGTGAAGCTGGGGATGGTTGCAAATCCCTCACGAATTTGCGAAAACGTGCTATATAATCTGTCACGTCAACAGTATCCTCACTCTGGGGCTGGAAGAAATCCCCTGGGAGGCGCAGAGGTTGACCGTAGACAAGTTCGGCCGACGATGATTTTAAGTCCTCTTTGAATGTGCTGCGGATTCCTAGTAACACAAGAGGAAGAGAATCTACCCAACTAGGTACTACTAGAATGGCAGATTATAGCGGCTTTAAGTTGGCGGTGGAATCTTTCCACTAAACCATTACAAGATGGATGATAAGCCGTGGTTGTATTGTGCTGGAAACCGACAATGTGGGATAATTGTTTGAATAATGCAGACTCAAACTGTCTCCCTCTGTCAGTGACGATCTTAATAGGACAACCAAACCGGGATATCCAATGGCTTACTAAGGCCTTGGCGACGGTTTCTGCGGTGATGTCCTGGATAGGTATCGCCTCAGGCCACCGTGTAAACCTATCGACGGCTGTAAGGCGATACCGAAAACCCTGTGATACAGGTAAAGGTCCAATAAGATCTATATGTATCTCCAAGAACCTTCCTTGTGGAAGTTTGAAAGTTCCTATAGGCGAAGATACATGTCGAGTGACTTTAGAGCGTTGGCACGCTAAGCACGTCCGAACCCAGTCCCTGCAGTCTCGCCGGATCCCTGGCCATACGTAACGATCGCTGATCAACTTGACCGACGCGTTGGTGCCAGGATGGCTGAGCGAGTGTAAGCTCTCAAACACTTTCCGACGAAACTCCTTTGTGACATAAGGCCGCTTAACATCATCTCTTACATCACAATACAACTCGACGTCAGTACCAGGCAATTTCGTCCGCTTGAGACACAGCGATGTATCGCCACTCAAGATCTGCTGCAGTTCCGGGTCCGATTTCTGAGAGGCTGCGAGTGCATGCAGGTTGATTGGCTGCACAATCTCCTCCACTCGTGACAAAGTATCAGCCACCACATTTTCCTTACCTGATATGTGTCTGATATCAGTCGAGAATTGTGCAATGAGGTCTAGGTGACGAAATTGCCTCGGCGAGCAGTTTTCCTTCCTGGAGTGAACTGCGAATGTAAGAGGTTTGTGATCAGTATATATCACAAAGTCTCGAGCTTCGACCATGTGTCGGAAGTGCTTGATTGCCTCATATATGGCCAAAAGCTCCCGATCGTAAGGAGAGTACTTGGTCTGGGCGGGACACAGCTTACGCGAAAAGAATGCCAACGGTTGCCAGGCGTCACCCTTTTGCTGTTGTAAAACAGCGCCGATGGCAGTGTCGGATGCATCCGTAACCAAAGCTACGTCGGGGTCACCAGTTTGGCGATGGCAGGCGGTGGCGCGGCGTGCGTAGTTGTAGATCAGAAGGTAAAAGAATAAGATAGTTTTTCTATGTACAGGAATGTATAATTAAACAATAAAATATTTACAATAAAATACAAAAACAGAAAAACTAAAAACAAACATGAGATGCGGAAAATTCTTACTGTTGTTAATTACGTTGCCATAGCAACCGTCTATATACAAATTTACTTTTCACATATTTACAAAGAACCTGTAAGGAGGTTCCGCTACAATAGTAAACATCCAGAACAATACAAACAGACATGTTCATGAACACAAATGTTTGTACTGTGCGGGAATCTAACCCACGACCCTGGGCTCAGAAGGCACTACCAAATGAACCATCGAGCTAGTCAATGTCGTATCGGTATTAAACTATTGATTGATAAACTATCTATAGTTAAACTATCAATCTATCGATATTTCGGCAACACTACGGGGTACACAGATGCTCAAAACGGTTGCGTTGTAGCCGAATTGTGCGAATGGATACAACCCTTAATTGGTATAGCATGAGGTATCCGCGCTCGAAGAACAAACTATTATATATATTTTAATATTTCATGTTGGATTTGCCTTGCAATAAAACACCGCGCAATTACGCAATTCGGAGCGTCTACTTTGTACTTCGAAACAAAGACTTTTATAATGATAATTGGGAGTATAAAGTGTAATAGGTACGGACTACCTACGGCTATAGATAATGATTTAATCAACTTAATAATATTATGTGAATAACATACACAATCATCGTCCTCCTATTGCAGTCTACATAGTAGTGAACAGGCCTCTACTAAGAAATTTACTTTTTTAAATCATCGGTCAACTCTTCCCGTGAAGTTCTGATGGCTTCAACTGACTAAAGAGCTACCATACCAAAACTCATTTTAAACTAAATCCCATTTTAACACCCACCAAAGTCAATAAACTTGAATAGATTCCGCTGTATTAAAATTTGAAATCTCAAAAGGCTAGGCATAGACGGCTGACGAATTTTAATTCGTGTTCAAAATGTACTTTGCGTAACATTTCTTTTAAAAGCCAATTTGCCCGAATTCTCGACACTCTTCTACACTCGTAACCGTTGGTAATTCGTCCATTATTTCAAATAGCTGTTTTAACGAGATAAATTGTCAATTAGTACCTACGTTAGCGCTAAGAATACGAGTACACTAATTAAATCTTAATCTAACGTGTAATGAAACTTTTCAAATGTAGTAAATGGTCTCTTAACTTTTCTGTTGATAAGTTTGAGAGAATTTTAAATGTAATTAACTAACTACGTTGATGCATTCAGCGGATTATTTTTGCGTTAGTTCAAATCTATGTTAATTCATTCTTTTGACTATACGTTTTTTTTGTAAATGAATCCAAATTATACATAGAAAACACCCAGACCAATACAAACAGACATGTTCATGAACTGTGCGGGGTTCGAACCCCCAACCCTTGGCTCGGAAGGCAGAGGTCACTAGCAAATGAGCCATTGAGCCCGTCAAAATTCAATATTGTTAGTTAAACCTTGTATAATAAATAATAATTAATATAATAATGTAATTTATCATTACAAAACATAATTTTATTAGGTTATAAAGCATGGCACGATACAAAGTATGACAGGCCAGCTAGTTTATTATTATAACACAGGCTCGGTGGCTCAATTGGTAGTGACCTCTGCCTTCTGAGCCAAGGGTCGTGGGTTCGATCCCCGCACATTACAAACATTTGTGTGCATGAACATGTCTGTTTGTATTGGTCTGGGTGTTTTCTATGTATAGGGTAAAACGGGGTAATGGGAGTCACTTAAGCGAGAACTCAAATAAAATTGTATTTATAAACTAAATATTTATTGCAACCGCCTTTAAACATAATTTGGTTATTAAACTATCATTAGATATCAGTTTCAGTCACTTTGGCAAGCTACTTTGGAAATTGTAAGTGTTTAAAAAAAAAACAGATTTGACTCCTATTACACCAATATGCGGGTAATGGTGATCATCACATTTCTTCAGTAAAATCTACCAGCATATTATATTTCTTTCCCAGTTTACTAGCTTGGTTTTTGCCTCAGGCCATAGTGAATCGTCCTAGATGTAGTCCCAAGGTAGAACCTTTTTTATCCTTTTCTGGAGAATGGAATAAAGGATTCGTATGACTTTTTTTTATAGAACATCTATGGTCAAGCTGAATAAGCTTTATCCAGGCATCACAAGCCTTTTCAGTTTTCCTCGTACTTTTGGCATTTAGAAAGTAATAATAATAACGTAATTTCACAAATATAGTGCCTGACTCCCATTTCCCACAATTACACTAATGAGTAAAAAATTTAAACAAAAAAAAACCTTAACAGACTGATATAATCTGAACTGAATGTTGAAATTTGGAAGGTCTTAGTAAGTATATAATATATGTCTTAATCACATACCTACTGTAACGATTTCGACACTTAGCTTCTAATTTGCATTTACGTAAAATTATATCAGCGGTGCACAAAAACAAAACACAATCGTTTCTCATTGGGGCATATGCTGAGAGGCGCGACCCGCTCGGGGCTGCGCGGGAGCACATAGCGGGTGCTGAGGACGCTGTTTCGGCGTCGCTCTCATGTAGGATTTCGTGGATAGGAGGGTGACTCCCATTGCCCGCTGACTCCCATCACCCTGTTCTCCCATAATATGTATTTATTTACAAAAAAAAAAAAGTATCTAAGTAAGTTTATCAGTTGTCTAGTACCCATAGTACAAGCTTCGGCTTAGTTTGGGGCTAGATGGCTCTGTGTGGCCCAGCGTGGCATGTCTTGGGTTATTTATTTATTTATAACAGAGTAACATCGCGTAAGTTTCAAAGCTGTACTAATTGGTTTAATTAGCACAGCATCAAAGTAAAATATCTGCTGCATATTGAAAGAGATGATTTTACGAAACATGAAATATCCCTCCCGATAAATCTCGTGACAGATTGCGCGCTGTAGCAGACCGGAATGAAATGATCGATGAGTCACAGTATTTTGCTTTTACCTTCATTTTTATGCTGCATATTAATTAAGCGCTTTCCCAGGAATCTGTGTAAAGAAACAGCTGAAAGAAATAATGGATAATATATATAAATATAAATATTAGACAACATCACATACATTGATCTAATCCCAAAGTAAGTAGCTTAAGCACTTGTGTTATGGGTATCAGAACAACGAAGGTACCACAAATAAATACTTAAATACAAATTATAAACACCCAGACACGGAACAAACATAAGTATTCATCACACCAATGTTTGTCCCGGGTGGGAATCGAACCCACGACCCTTGGCTCAGAAGGCAGGGGTCACTACCAATTGAGCCACCGAGCCTGTGTGAATAATATAAATCGGTTTTATGTCAGTGTACTCGTAAGTCTAAGGGTGCTTACATAAAGAAACAGCTTTCCGGTACAGGCAAATCTGGGCAGGTCGGTACCGACCAGTGCAGGGTCAACATTTTAATTACTTAGGTACTAGATTATTTCCTTTTACACATATTAGTAAAGTATAAAGTACTATCTCAAAGTCACAAGCATTCGACATGAGGTAGTGAAGACGTTTTTCGAGTCAGCGTCTTTCGGGACTACATCATTCGAGTCCATAAGCTTTCGAACTAATGAGGCAGTCGAAAAAAACTCGATACAGTGAGCTTCGCAACAACGGTGTTTGAAGCTACGTAGGGGACCCGCCGCTGACGACAGGGTATATTTCACCATAAAATTGTAAATACCGTTAGATTATAATCTGTCCAGTGAGATTGGAAACTGTCGACAGATTGCGAACCGACCATACTGCTAGATTGCGAACCGACCATACTGCTTACTACTGAACATTATTATTTTTCGATAAATTGTAATCAATCGAAATGAAAACGTCAATAATTGTGATATGGCATGCGACGGTCACGGAACGCATCTCGTCACTCCAGCAAAACTTTAACTCATCCTCCCTTGAGTACATAAATCACACATATCTCTCATCATTATCCGCAAAAAGCTTAAGTTATTCCGTGAAGAGCCAGGCTCTTGCATCAGCGCCGAAATATCGGTTCCAAAACATAGTTATAAATATAGTAAAACCCCTACAGTTGAATGACCTGGTCTATTTCTTCCCTCTTTGTAAGCAAATCCCGTTATTAATTTTACAAAGAAACAGTCATTATTTATACAAATTGCAATACAGTTGAAGTACCTACTTACTTAGTCGAAGTAAAAAAATGTTATAAGTATGAAATAATATATCTCAAGAAAGCATCTTCTCATATTTTATTTACGGAGGGACTAGACATTGACGAGGGACAAAAGTGATAAATGAAGAAAAATGCGTATTTTTACATTTAAATAATGCAAAATTAGTCAGTATTACATTTCAAAATGTTGTTTCTAAAATTTATAACGCACACTACACATTTTTTTTTATATTCAACTATGTGTTTTTTTATATACCTACTTACTTAGTAGCTCGACATAATGGCATCCCTACGCCTGATGGAAAGCGAAAGAGAAGCTTAAGTCGCTGTGACAACTGGCAAGTAACTGGTCAGTTACCTGTCAGTTGCCACTGCCATGCCGGCTCAACCCTAACCCCCACGAGCTCCGGAAACCCTACTAACTAACAGAAATACGACCCGGAGGTCATTTGGCTGCGGTATTCTATATTGTGGAGGTCCTTCCTCGGACGGGCAGCTCAATTCGAGAGCTCATGTGTGATGCTACGTCCTTGATTTTACCTGGTGGTAAATGATAATGAGGATAAAGATGGACAACGCGCGTACAGTAAATGCCTCATACTGTCTTTAGGCCACGTTTGAAGAAGTACTGGCTGGTCACTTGTCCGTTTTCGCAGTGACTTCTCTTTCGCTTTCCGACAGGCGCGGGGAAGCCATTATGCGAGCTACAATAAAAAACATCACAATCAGGAAACACCGCCGCTGGAAACTCATTCCAGAACTTATACCTACATACGTGGAAAAATGACAGTTGGAAACGAACAGTTTTTGATGGGAAAGTTTGTATCAAGTATGTGTTCTATGATCAAAGGCATATAACTTCCTACAAACTTGCGCAGTCATTATATTGAGCACTAGCAGTGCCCGCGACTTCGTCCGCGTGGAATAGTTTTCCCCTTTGTTTTTACATTGAAACTTTCATAATTGTGAAGGCATTATATTCGGAGCGCGTGGCAGCTGCGTCTGCGTCCGAGTTCCGTCGTCGACTCCGCTTCCCGGCGTCCCAGTGCTCCCGGCGGCTGAGAGGGGGCGGTGCGGGGCAGCGCGGGGCAGGCGGTCGCGGATCGTCTCCCCCCGCCCCCCGCGTTGACTAACACTCCGCGCTCACCTTGCGCGCGAACATACATTTACCATTATATCTTCGCTCCTAATAGTTGCAGCGTGATGTTATATAGCCTAAAGCCTTCCTCGATAAATGGTCTATTCAACACAAAAAGAATTTTTCAATTCGGACCAGTAGTTCCTGAGATTAGCGCGTTCAAACAAACAAACATACAAACAAACAAACTCTTCAGCTTTATAATATTTACAGTAGTTCCTGAGATTAGCGCGTTCAAACAAACAAACATACAAACAAACTCTTCAGCTTTATAATATTTATTAGTATATAGAAGTATAGATTCGATATGTAAGGAGTCTAGACGTATTCCGTTCACGTACAAACAGCGATGATAAACGATTAATTGCGCTGTGTTCACCCGAAAATATTAGTGAAATAGCTCCATTAATCCTTGGCACATACACAACATCGCAAATAGAAAAAGGGCCTAGTGTATAAATCTAGGACACAAATCTATAGAATTACTTACCTACGCTTATTTAGGACGACGTAGCGGATAAGTTGCAGGAAAATAGTCTCCGATGGTACGACCACATAAAGCGCAGGCCGTCAGACTACGTAGGAAATAGATGCTTCGACCGTGAGGTCGACAGTGATGTTCACTGCTGGACATAGGCCTCTCCCGTTGTTCGCTACTTTGTTCAAACACCTGGAGGCTTTTCCCCATAACCGCCATGCTGAGCAGAGCGTAGCTCCTCCAGTGACGCTGCTACCCGTCATAGGCCTGAAATATTTAGCTACGCCTTCAATCGTCATGGTAATACCGCCACCAGTCAGTTGCCAGAGCCTAGTTGGTTATTCGGCAGGATGCACCACGGGCAGGTGAGGAGGTGGTGAGGTTGGCTTGGAGCGAAAAGATAATAAGTCGCTCCATACATCCCCTTATCTCATTATAATCGACAAATTGCGGATTTGTCGTTCATCATTTTGTCCCTTAATCTACTTTTTATCGATCAAACCCAAAATAGGCTTTCATATCAGAAATAACACGCAAGGAAAGGTCAAGGTGAAAATCTTATTTTCCTTAAGTTCAGTACAAAAGTAACACTTAACTGTTTCAAAGGGAGGTAACCGGCGTCAAGTATTTTATTTTATTTTATTTATTAGGTACACAATACAGATTTAATTTACAGTAATACATTTCTAACTTAAACAACACTAACATACAAGAAGGCCATAAATCCACGTTGATGTGTACACAGCGTGATAAGCAGCACATCGTAAAAAAAATATGACGAATATTCTTATAATATATTAATAAACATAAATACTAATAAATATATATAATATGTGTACATATGGAAAGAAATAATTACATTTATAAGGAAAATATGATTTAGGATTTATATTAGGAGTCTGTCAAGTACAGATCTCCATTTGTTAAATTTACAATTGCAGATGTCAGGCACTTCGGCGTGTTTCTGAAGGAGGGTGTTGTATTCCCGACACATCCTGTGAATCGGGTTATGGGAGGACACATTGTTGTTACATAAGGGGACAAAGAAAGTACATTGTATACGACAAGAGCGAGTGGGAACCCGGATATGTAGGTCGGATAGTAAGCAAGTGTTGATTGAACAGTGGAATATTTTGTGAAGACAATTCAAATCATGCAACCTTCGACGACTTTCCAAACTTTTAAGTTTAAAGTAATGAAGACGTTCCGTGTACGTAGTCAGCTCACGTTTGAGGCCGTATCGGAATGTCAGTACCCTGAGTAGGCGCCTTTGGATTGACTCTAGCATGTCCACGTGAGTGTTGAATTGCGGTGACCAAATGGCTGACGCGTAGTCGAGCTGACTAAGTATCAGCGATTTATAGAGCAGAAGAAGGCTCTTGGGGGATTTGAACTCGTATGATAGACTAGCTGTGCCAGCGGCGTCGCTCGCGTGGATATCGGCTTTCAAAAATAACGGACTTCCATATAATACCCATCTATACCTTGTGCCTAAGTTTTAAGTTAGACCTCTAGCAATACATTGGTGAAAACCGCATTCAATTCTATGCAGTAGTTTTCGCGTAATGCGCGTTCAAACATACAGGTTTAAATTTCTCGCGTTTTCCTAACACTTCCCGTCACTGCTCCGCTCCTATTGATTGTAGCGTGATGAAAAGTATCCTATAACCTGCCCAGGAGTATGAATAATAATTGTACCAAGTTTCGTCAAAATCTGTTTAGTAGTTTTTTTTTCTATAACGAACATACAGACAGACAGACAGACAAAAATTTTACTGATTGCATTTTTGGTATCAGTATCGATCACTTATCACCCCCTGATAGTTATTCTGAAAAAATATTTTATGTACAGAATTGACCTCTCTACAGATTTATTATAAGTATAGATTATCAAGTAGTCTACAGTCGATAGCAAAAGTTGTTGATCTGTTTTATTGAAAACTAGTCTAACTAGCTAGACTAAGGGACAAAATACCTTCTTTTGGGTTTGGGGTGTTTACAATTGCATAAGTTTAAATTTTTTCCAGTGAATAATGTTGTCAAATACTTTTTATATTTTGTAAAACTTGTGTTACGCATTATAAATTTAGTTACCTGCTAGTATATAACAGAGATAGATCAAAATCAGTTAGGCCGTCTTTGATATAAACAGAAGAAAAATAGATACAAGATTTTTTAATGAAATAGAGTTGCAGGTATCCATGGGCGGTGTCGACTGCTTACAAAAATGCATAAAAAAATTGATTATATTACAAGTTTGTTATCTGTACCCATATTTCATTTGTATTTACTGAAAACCTGCTATTCTTATTCATTTTAGAAGTAAATCTACTTTTGGCGTTGACTGTACTTCCCACCACATACCATTTTCGGTAGTTTATTGTAACTTTTTGGTAAGTCAGGTCAAATTGTTAACACAATAATAACAGTAGTAAATAATACTTGTAGCAATATTTGTTTATCCAATCATTATCATCATCAGCCTATCGCAGTCCACTGCTGGACATGGGCCTCTCCTCTCCTTGTTCGACACTTTCGTCAAACATCTGGAGGTTTTAACCATAATCGCCACTCTGGGCAGGTGGTTTGGCGCAGGGTGTAGCTCCTTTTATCTATCGCTTTTATCTAAGAGTAATATCTCCTTATCATTATTATGTTATCATCTAGTTTTCCAAATTCATTTGATCTGACCTGAGACAATATAAATTTACGTCTACCTATTTATTTTTTTAAATCACATTCCCAATACAGAGTTCTAGTTTCAACTTCAAAAAGTTGCAACGCTTATAAATGTTTTTCTTTACGTTTTATTATATTGGAGTTAATTAAATGAAAAAATTAGGTAATTTGATTTATGACGTTTAAAAAAAAACTACTGGCTTGATTTGATTCAAACTAAATTTCGTTAGTAGTTTGCATAGTGATACACATAATATATTTTTTTCAATTTTATCATGCCCATATTTTAGAAGTTACGGGGGGGGGGGGGGGACACTCATTTTACCACTTTGGAAGAGTCTCTAGCGCAAACTATTCAGTTTAGAAAAAAATAATGTAAGAAACCTCAACATCATTTTCAAATACCTATCCATAGATACCCCACACGTATAGGTTTGATGAAAAAAAATTTTTTCAGTTTCAGTTCTATGTATGGGGAACCCCAAAAATTTTGAATTTTTTTCTGATTTTATTTTAAAATCTTAATGCGGTTCACAGAATACATCTACGTACCAAATTTCAATAATGTAGCTCTTATAGTTTCGGAATAAACTGGCTGTGACATACGGACGGACAGACAGACAGACAGACAGACAGACAGACAGACATGACGAATCTATAAGGGTCCCGTTTTTGCCATTTTGGCTACGGAACCCTAAAAATGAGTCGAATTGAAAACCTCTTCCTTTTTTGAAGTCGGTTAAAAATAGGTACCTAAACACACTAGATACTAAAACCGGCCAAGTGCGAGTCGGACTCGCGCACGTAGGGTTCCGTACCACTGATTGAATGAAAAAATTAGGTAATTTGATTTTTGACGTTTAAAAAAAAACTACTGTCTAGATTTCATTCAAACCAAATTTCGTTAGTAGTTTTTATAGTAATACACATCATATATTTTTTTCAGTTTTATCATGCCCATATTTTAGAAGTTACGGGGGGGGGGGGACACACATTTTACCACTTTGGAAGAGTCTCTCGCGCAAACTATTCAGTTTAGAAAAAAATAATGTAAGAAACCTCAACATCATTTTCAAATACCTATCCATAGATACCCCACACGTATGGGTTTGATGAAAAAAAAATTTTTGAGTTTCAGTTTCATGTATGGGGAACCCCAAAAATTTTGAATTTTTTTCTGATTTTACTTTAAAATCTTATAGCGGTTAACAGAATACATCTACGTACCAAATTTTAATAACGTAGCTCTTATAGTTTCGGAATAAACTGGCTGTGACATACGGACGGACAGACAGACAGACAGACAGACAGACAGACAGACAGACAGACAGACAGACAGACATGACGAATCTATAAGGGTCCCGTTTTTGCCATTTTGGCTACGGAACCCTAAAAATTGAAGAAGACAGGTAGTTTTAGTTTATCAGGATGTTAGGGCTTAAATTACCCTAAAATAATTCTATAGTTTGTACGGAATATACTCGTATTTTTACAGATCCGGATCGGACTTAGAACGTAACCGCTCTTAGGCCTTAGGATTAATGTTTTTTGTAGGAGACAATTAGAATATACTACAGATTTTAAATATATTAGTACAACGCCACATCCTATAATCATCCAAAATAGGTCTGACGTTTGCGGACAATGGCTTAGGCTATATAGGTAGAAAAAGACTTATAATACGAGTAGTAAAAGTTCGTTCAGAACTATTCTGCTAAACTACAACAATTTGGTCAAAAACTACATTTTAACACTGATTGAATGAATTTCATACTGCATACATGTCTAAAGCTACGTAAATTCCATTTTAGACAGATCCACATTCTATTAATGGGGATTCCATGGCAAAGTTCCCCATGTTTGCTCAAACCCAAATCACTGGTGGATAGGGTCTGAATAAACATTACTTCCTCGCTTTTTACGACGCGCACAAGGGCACTCGTGATGGGATGACCCTATTTTAATCTGTAAGCCATAAAATAAGCCAACAAATTATACGCCTATTTTTGTGTACGGTTAAGCAAACATGGAGAAGTAGAGTAAACTGACGCAGAACGAAGGGTGATAAATTTTACACGTTTGTATGTGTACGTTCACTTAAATGTATCAAGGATAGAACAGCATTGTGTGCGCTAAACGTGTTGCTAATCTTGCTCTATCGTAATGTTAAAAATCAGTTCAGCTTATTTCAGCGTAACACCAATATGACTTATTAACATCCTATATACACGCCATACATTAGTTTTCTAGCTCTAGCTTCAAGGTGATCATCATTAACATCAACCTGCCAACGTCTATGTCATTGGGATTTGCCATAGTAACCACGCTTGGTAGATGGGTTGGCGACCGCGGTAAGTTTTATTTGTACTGAGGTAAATGTTTGCTGCCCGTTTTCTGATATTTCCTGCGTCGTCTTCTGTGACACCCACGGGATGGGATGGGGTGATCCTATTCTACACCTAGAAACTACACGGAACGTGGTTTTCGGTTTATGGACGCGGTCTTATTCAGTAAATATATATGAAATGTAAGGTAGGACCCGTACTTACCTACTACAAATAAAATACTGCAATACTGATGAGTGGTATTTCCGCTACGTTTCAGCTAGAATTGAAATTGTTACATAAAAATGGGTCATGTTTCATCACGTTGTTTGCGGACCGTACCCCGGTTGGATGTACAAGTGAAATGCGAATTTTGAAAGCGTTTTTGCCGCGAATTTTTACGTCGAACAATGTTACACGTTAGGTCGAAAATGTCTAACTCGCCTTTGTCACGGATTCTCGGCGCTACAAATGGGAGCCCTAGTATGTAAAGTTTGACATGTTAATCTTTTGTGAAATTGTGATACATACATAGTCTAACTTTGTGGCCGAATGACCGTGTGTTTCTACTATTGAAACTAAAATACGAGTTCTACCCTATACAGATATATATATTTAATATTTATTCATTTGACATAACCTCGTTGCGACCCACTTATTAACTTTTCGCTCCAAGCCTACCCGTATGGGGTGTAAGGGATCGACATAAATCATCACCTCACCTACCCGTGGTGCATCCTGTCGAATAACAAACAAGGCGCTGTCAACCGACTGGTGGCGGAATAACCCTCACGATTGTAGGCTTAGCTTCCTTGCGCCCCGAGGAAGACGACACCAATCCCGACGAGTATCCCGGCCTTCCTCAGATGAGCGCTCGTAGGCGCCCGACCACCGTCAGGTTTAGTGGGTATACTCCGTTTGTTTATTCTCAACGAGTCCCACTCAAACGTGTCACACTGTGACAGGTTGCGAAAAATATTCTTATCGAGTAACAGTGTGACCCGTTGAGAATATTTTTCTTATCTAGTAACACAAATTAGTGAGTCCCACATAACCCAGGTGTCTCGTAACCCTGGTGCACGCGTAAAGGCATTCCTGACGTAAAAAAAAAAGTTACGTGCGGGTAAATCATCCACAAACGTCACGGATTTAAAGTGGTCGCTGAGACCGAAACCGGCCGGGAAGGCATTATAATCATTATTTAATTTAATTAATAAACAATCTACCGGCTCCGATCTTCCGATCTGCTGTGATCTACCTTCACATCAAATCGTTCGATGCATGGCAAGTTTCAAGTACCTACGATTGGGTCCCGCATGCTCGCTCCGTATGCATGAACGAACAATGTACCTAACAGATCGAAGTTCGCAACTGTTCCCATAGCTGGCTGGTGTAAATGGGACTTGTCTATCAGTTGTTGCAAATTTGTCCAACAAACAACATCAATAATGTCGTTCAATAAACTACGTGAGCGCTGGAAATTTAGCTTTGGTTTACACTGCTTATTCTGAATAGGGTTGACTTGTTGACAAAAGTTTGAATGTACTTACCAAGCGCTTTTTCTTTTATACACTAGGGCCACAGGTAGGGTCTTTAGTTGTTTCGTCCTACAAGGGATTCACCCGCAGTTCGAAACACCATCATGTGTTCTTTCGCACCGAAATGTTACATTGGTATTGGTACGAATCGCCACTGGGATGTATCGGTTCGAAAGTTCGAATCACAATACAAATCGAATCGGTAAAATTTTAAAGATTTCCGTTCTTTATTTGTACTGTTAAGGAAAAGAAAAAGCGGTTCGAATTTACACATATAAAAAAATTAGGCTATTCGAACCGTGGTATAAAGGAACACACATTAAAATGGGGTGTGTGGCGATTCGACTCTGGGTAAATCTATTATGGGTCAAAACGACTAAAGAACCCACAAGTACTTTTACTTGTGGGTTCTTTAGACCCTTGGAGGCACTGCACCTCTCTGGCCATTGGCCCCATCTTGAGTGAGTGGATGCGGCGCCCTCACAAGGTGGTGTCGTACCGGCTGATCCAGGTCATCTCGGGACATGGATGGATTTAGAGGTACTTATAGAGGATTAGACGATTGCCTGATCCTCTATGTCGTCATTGCGTCAGTGGCTCGGAGGACACGGCAGAGCATACGGCATTGCTTTGCCCGGGGCCAATGCGGACTCCGTCCAAGAAAGAGTAAAAGAATAGTCGCCAATTCTAACTAAAAACAACATAGGAAATAATAATAACCTTTAAATCTATTTAGACCATAAAGGGTTGCACAGACGACAGACTTTTTGTGCGATAGAGTCTGCGTCTGAGACATTTAAAAAGAGCGTCTAGGATTGCCGACAGAATGATCGAAGGTGTGCGTCGTGTGCGTTGAGTCTGTGAAATATCCGCGACAGATTTTTGAGCGTCGTGTGCGTTACTGCATATAATTGCAAAAAAGTGCGTCATTGATATTCTGTCGTCTGCGCTGCCCCTAACTATGCTGACCAGGCTAAAAGGATGTGGCAAATTGGAAGGGATGTTATACGCTTCTAGCCTGAATCCGAAAAGACGAAATTTCCGCTTCAAATTGTTCCTCTGAGTGCTATTGCAGCCGAGTTCAAAACGGAGGTTGGACGGAATTTATCGGACCATACAATGCAGCGCTCTATGGAAAATGGAAGATCAAAGAGCGTATCTCCTACGTTTATTGACATCACTGTTACACGAATATACTTTTAATACGTAACATACGTACCTACTTTACGTTGTATCTGCATTTTCATAATATTTACCAAACCCATTTAATAAATTAAAAAAAAATTAAACCGACTTCGAAAAAAACACAAACGACCAAAACTAAAAAGCGATAAATAACGTAAGTAATTCTATCCTTAATACATAATTATTTAAATATTACAATTATCACTTATTTTTGAAGTCGGTGCCAGCCCCTAGGTACCTAACGTAGACTGTTGTTGAAATGACGCGCCCGGCCGGCAAACACGACAATATATTTATTTGTTTGGCACTTTGGGGGTTAGGGGTCGGCATGGCGGTGGCAACTGACAGGTAATTGGTGACAGGTAACTGACCAAATACTTGCCCGTTGTCACAGCGACTTGGGCTTCTCTTTCGCTTTCCATCAGGCGTAGGGAAGCCATTATGTCGAGCCACTATAAAAAAAAATTCGCGAGGAAACCCGCTCATCAGCACCATCATCAGAATCAGCCGTCCACTACTGGACACATTGGGGCCTCCCAATGATCGATTAATTTGGGGGATTTTGTATTGGAGCAAAACCGTAGACAAAAAGTAATGCAATAATAACGTTTTCTGTTAAATTTATTTATCACATCATCATCATCAGCCTGTGTCAGTCCACTGCTGGACATAGGCCTCTCCTAATGTTCGCCACCATGATCGATTTTGGGCCTCTCGCATCCAGCACTTGCCAGCCGTCCTGCGCAAATCGTCACTCCACCTGGCCTGAGGGCGTCCTACATTACGTTTGCCGAGACGCGGTCTCCACTCCAGAACTCGTTTACCCCAACGGTTATCGGTTCTGCGGCTAATATGGCCAGCCCACTGCCACTTCAGCTTACTAATCCGTTGAGCTATGTCGGTGACTTTGGTTCTCTGCCGGATCACCTCGTTTCGGATTCGATCCCGCAGAGAGACGCCGAGCATAGCCCTTTCCATAGCTCGCTGAGCGACCTTTAGCTTGTGGACTAGCCGTACCGTTAGTGTCCACGTTTCGGCTCCGTATGTCATAACCGGTAGGACGCACTGATCGAAGACTTTCGTCTTTAGGCACTGTGGGATCGACGATGTGAAGACTCGACGTAGTTTCCCAAACGCTGCCCAGCCTAGCTGAATTCTCCTATTCACCTCGTCCTCAAGTTGTTTCCACCTAACTGCAGTCTCTGCCCGAGGTATACATATTTTTGAACAACTTCGAGGACGGCGCCGTGTACTGCAATCGGTTCCGGTAGAATATGTTCATTGAACATGACCTTGGTTTTGTCCAAGTTCATCCGTAGGCCGATGCGCATAGAGGAGGCAGCCAGTTCATTCAGCATTTGTTTTAGGTCCTGCAGCGATTCTGCCATTATGACGATGTCGTCTGCAAATCGCAAGTGAGAGATGTATTCGCCATTTATGTTGATGCCACGTCCTTTCCAGTTCAGCGTCTTGAACATATCCTCCATTGCATTAGTGAACAGTTTCGGGGAAATGACATCCCCCTGTCTCACTCCCCGATGCAACGGTATAGTATAGGCCTTGTTTGCTGATTCTGTACTTGGACGGACATGGTGGCGGCTTCATAGAGACATCTCATCACTTGGATGTATCGCCAATCTACTTGGCATCGCTGCAGGGACTCCAGAACAGACCAGGTTTCAACCGAGTCAAAGGCCTTCTCATAGTCCACGAATGCTAGACACAGGGGCTGATTATACTCTTCGGTCTTCTGTATAATCTGCCGCACTGTGTGGATGTGGTCTATGGTGCCGTATCCGCTCCGAAACCCAGCCTGTTCCGGCGGTTGGAATTCGTCGAGTCTTCGCGCAAGACGGTTCGTGATCGCTCTTGAGAACAGCTTATAGACGTGGCTTAGAAGGGAAATGGGTCTATAGTTCTTCAATAGGGTTTTGTCTCCCTTTTTGAAGAACAGGACAACCACACTTCTAGTCCACGCCTCCGGAGTTCTCCCTTCAAATAGGACAGCGTTAAAAAGCTTTCGGAGCTCCCTCAGTACGGGTTTACCTCCGGCCTTTATGAGCTCTGTTGTAACGCCATCCTCTCCAGGGGCCTTTCCATTTTTAAGCTGCCCAAGAGCGATCTCGATTTCGTCAATGCTGACTTCTGGCAAGTCTTAGGTGAAATGGCGTGTTAATGTGGCTCTAGTGTCCTCATTTTCGGGATCAGGTCGAGATGCATGCGAGGCGTATAACCGGCCGTAGAAGTCTTCCACTTCCGAAAGGACCGCTGGCTTGGAGGCAACAACTTCTCCACTTGTTGTAGTCAGCTTGGTCAGGTGGCTTCTTCCAAGAGATTGTACAAACACCTTAGACCCCCGATTTTGTTCAATAGCTCTTTTGATCAAAAGAGTATTGAAGCGTCGGAGGTCCCGTCGCACAAGCTTATTGATCTCTCGGTTTAGAGTCCGTTTTTCTGACGAAGTGACAGGTGGGTCTTCACGTCGTTGCCTCATTAGCCCCAAGGTTTCTTCGGAAAGTTTCGACTTCTTACCCATACGCCGCATGTTGCAAAATCTCGTCCCTTCCTCCCTGAGGACTCGAACCACATTTTCGAGGTTCTGGTTAACGTCATTTGTGGTTTCCACGGCAGCGAATCGGCTTTCCAGGTTTAACTGAAACTTTTCAGATCCTGCCAAGCTTTGGAGCAGAGTAGGCCGGAGTCTTGACTTCATCAAGCGGACGCGTTCGACTCTAAGGTCGATATTCAGAGAGCCTCGGACAAGTCTGTGATCGCTACCGGCGTTAAACCTGTTGATCACGGAGACGTCTCTGAATATATGCCGGCTGTCCGCTATGATAAAGTCAACCTCGTTCCTTGTCATAGCGTCAGGGCTTTGCCACGTCCACTTTCTTTGGGGCTTCTTCTTGAAGAAAGAATTCATCAAGAAGAGCCCCTCACGCTCGAGAAAGTTGACGAGCATCTGCCCCCTATGATTTCTGGCTCCAAAACCATGGGATCCTATTACCGATTCGCTGCAAGTCTGTACCCCCACTTTAGCGTTGAAGTCCCCCATCACGACATTGTAGTGGGCCTTGGTAGTGAAGTGGAGGGCCCTCGATATGTCATCGAACATTTCCTCCACTTCATGATCCGAGTGTGACGACGTCGGTGCGTACACTTGCACCACCTTGAGGCTATACCTCTCGGTGAGCTTTATGATAAGGTACGCTACCCTGTTCGACACACTGGACATTTCCACCACGTTGTCGGAGAGGGACTTATTCACCAGAAACCCCACGCCACCTTGGGATTTTTTGTCTCCCTCTCGGAAGTACAGGAGGTGGCCTGAGTCTAGGGTTACGGTGTCCTCCCCCTCTCTTCGGACTTCGCATAACCCTAGTACGTGCCACCTAATTTTTCCCAATTCCACCTCCAACTGCGCCAGATGCGAGTCAAGCCTCAAAGTGCGGCCGTTGTATGTCGCCAGGGTCAATGTGGTGTGGTGGCCTGCCGTAGCCCGGTGATTTTTAGCACCCCCCGCCCCGCCGTTACCGTGGTCGCCACCGTGACCAGGAATAGCGGGGCCGCCGGGAACTGGGGGCCGTGGCTTAGGTTGCATTTTCATTAAGGAGGAGTTGCCCATAATCGCCACGCTGGGCAGGCGGGTTGGCGATCGCAGGGCGTAGCTTCTCGCTCCGGTGACGCTGCTGCCCGTCATCGGTCTGTAGTACTTAGCTACGCCTTCAATTTGTGATGGTTATACCGCCACCAGTCGGTTGCCAGCGCCTCGTTCGCTATTCGGCAGGACGCACCACGGGCAGGTGAGGTTGGCTTGGAGCGAAAAGGTGATAGGTCGCTCCCTTACGTCCTATCACACCATTATTATTTTTTACAGTAGTATGTATCCTATCCTTTTAGGGAAATAGCTTAGGTACATACCTAAAACAAGTACATTGTATAAACTCATATCACGACATCTATAAATAATTGTGTGGAGTTGGGTAATTAAATATTTACCTATGGCCTATGTATTTTAATGAATGCTCAACTTCGCTTCCGGAACATTGATTAAAAAGTTCGTAACTTCCTCAATGTGGTTTTGTGATGCCACACACACACAAACAACACATCATGTTATTTTTAATATAAATTTTTATGAATACTGTATACGTTAATACTGCAAAATAAATATTCTGTTTACTATTGTGGCTACTCTTACGTGTACGTGGTTCAATGAAATAAGAAGCACACAGTTCTGAAAAGAACTATTTCACTCTTTCGTGTGTTTCACTGATGGTGGCTCTGAAAAGAGCCGTGGTAACTCTTTCGTGTGTTTCAATGGATGGTGGCTCTGAAAAGAGCCGTTCTACACTGACACCGAGCACTGCACGCACACCGCACAGCTGATCGACGCGCCGCGTAACAACACACGACGCCAAAGAAGAAGCGCGCATGCGCGAGCCCAAGTCATCGCACTCGTCGCGTCGTATGTCTCGCTTCGCTGTAACTCCTGCGCGCACGCGTCTGCGCGCCTCGCCGCTCGCCGTCGGAATGAGAGCAACAAGAGCCGCGCCGCGCGCGCGCCCGCGCGCCAATTTCATTCATCCATCATACGACTGCGCTGAACCGATCGTGCGAGCGAGATCTTGCATCCCTTTCCCCCTACACGTGCCACTCTAATAATAATTGACCTTGACCGATATTGCCTACCTATTCCGTTTGTTTATTTTATTGTTTAAATAGTCGATAGTTATACACACCTTTTACGTTTATTAATTGTACATTTTCGCCAAAAATATATTCCAAATTCTACCTTCTGATCGGAGTTTTACTTCTGCCTCAAGATACCTCGAAGAACCTTCTGGAAGAGACTACTACCTAGCAGACCACTCTGCTCAACTGGCAACTAGGCACCCTCTGCCTACTACTTGCCAAAGTGGCACACCTGCCAAAGTGGTGACCCCGACGCCTGAAGAAACCGCTGCCCGGCACCAGCCAGGAACGAATCCCTGCTCGACGCTGCAGCTACTACACGCAACCTTACTACTACGACGGAAATTTCTGCCCGCAACCGCTGCTGCAGAAACACCAGCCAACATGGCCCATCACCGTCACAACGCCGTCTCTTCCACCTCGTCATCTGTCGGCCACATCATCAACCTTCCGCACCCCGCCGAACTGTCGACCACTGCGCTATCAATGCGCGTTCCACAGTTCTGCCGCGACAGACCTCACATCGCCGACAGCATCACTCCGACTCCACGTTCATCACCGATGTCACCCGAAGAAGTTGCTACTCTACGCCTCATCGACCAGGTCACGCATCTTACCGCCCAAATCGCCGAACTACGAGCGCGTCGCAACGACATCGAACGCAGAAGAAAACAGAAGCAGGAATCACCGCACAAATCACATCGCCACATCCAGTCTCGTCATCGCTCACATTCGTCATCGTCGCCTTCATCCCATTCACGAAGATCGTCATCGCATCACCGGTCCCGAGAACGACCACCGTCAACGTGCCACTACCATCGCCGATTCGGAGCCGAAGCACGTAGATGCATCGAACCCTGCGCATCGTACAGAACCGAACCCATCATTGCCGAAGCAAACAACAACGAATACTCCTATCGCCTATTTGTCACTGATAAATAAAAGACGTGTTGCTCCGTTGACTATTTATTTAGCGACTGACACGGGCCGCTTCTCAATATGTAACTACCTACATAATACCTAACACCTCCACCCTTACTTTAAACTAACATAGATATTAACATTTACAAATAAATAATAGTTTATACAAATACAATATAAATATCTTAACATTTATTACAATCCAAACTGAATATTTCGCGAAGGCAAGAACAGGTAACAATAAAAATTATGTTTACTAAATTATGTTTACATATCGCAACTAATCAATTTCGAACCCGAAACGGACAGGAGGTTGGCGCAACCTCAATGGATATCTACGTTCAACGTTACTATCCGGGAGCGGAACCGAGTCCGCCGCGCCAGCGCGCGCGCCGCCCGCGCCCGCGTCATCGCGCGCCATGGGCACCGTAAACAAGCCGGGGTACTGCATAGGTACTACCTTGTGCAGCCTTTTCCGTACCCTGAACATCTTGAGAAGAATTGCGTCTTTTCAGTTGATCAATATGACGGTGTACTATATTTCCATCCTCCCCAATTACACGGTAGTCAGTCTCCCCCATAACTTCCAATATCTTTCCCGCGGTCCATTTTGCTTCCTGCCGAATAACAAACGAGTCGCTGGCAACCGACTGGTGGTGGTATAACTGTCGCAGTCATCTGGTTGAATCTCCTATTCAATTGAATCGCTAGCGCGTTCATTGAAGGAGCGAGAAGCTACGTCCTGCGATCGCCAAACCGCCTGCCAAGCGTGATAATTATGGGTACATCCTCCAGATGTCTATGCCTATGTCCAGCAGGGGACTACAATTAAATAGGCTGATAATGATGATGAATGACGGCATAATGGCCTCTCTACGCCTGATGAAAGCAAGAGAAAAGCCCAAGTCGCTGCGGCAACGAAACGGTAACCAAACCAGTCACTTGTCACCGCCATGACAGCCCTTAAGATGCTTTTTCACGCCCATTGTTTTTCTTGTGGTCGTATAGAAAACTTACGTTTTTTTTTGTAGTAGCTCTAATGGCTTCCCTAAGCCTTATAGAAAGCGAAAGATAAGCCCAAGTCGCTATATAGTAAAACGTGAATACTATAAAAAAATATTCTATCTTATGTATGTTCTACCTATGTTCCACAAATAAATGATTTGATTTGATTGATTTGATATATCAAGTTCGCCGCTAGAGGGCGCTATAAAGTAACTTTGCATCTGTGTACGGAAAATAAATAAAATACAAAACACGGACAATTCAATCAAAAAAGTATTAATATAGGAAGTGGACTCTCTGAATATCAAGTGATAGTGTTTGTGGCGTGATCAGTCACTAATAACGTGGAAAAAACTAAAACGAAAATCAGAACAATATTCTGTGAAAACTGTAATAAATGTAAAATTCCACAGTATAGTAAATGTATGTGAACAGTAAATAGAAAACCAGTGACAATAATACGAGATCAAAAAGCGTGTGCAGTGCTTCAAATTTGAAATGGCATAACAGTTCTTAGAAAATTGACAATCTTATAAATTGAACTTTGAACCGAAGTAAAAACGTCAATAATAATCACAGTGACATCTAGCGGGAAATAGCTACTTCACTCCGTAATTAGTATGCAACAGCTATGCTAGCGCTATCCATCTAGCGGAAAGTGGCGGAACTAACTTATAATACCTACAACAGTCAATAAGCAAAGTCCACCTAGCGAGCAGGAGCGAAACTTACTCGTGAAACAACCTGTAATCAAGCACAGTTCACCTAGCGTGGAATAGTGGAACTACGTCGGATTATCCTTCTACCTATCGTGCATCAGAGGAAACCTACAGAAGTGCATCAGAGGATTGACACAGGATGGCGCTAGTATGCATAAAGTGCAATACCGAAATAATGGATCGACAGCATTTATCATGTGGAACATGTGAACAATCTTTTCACCTAAACTGCACAAATGTGTCCACACAGAGATTCTACTTAATGACCCCAGACAGGAAAGAGACTTGGAGATGCAGCGATTGTTGGGAAAAAATACATGCCAAGTCAGAACAAGAGCATACTCCAAGTAAAAATATAACTCTTCATCGGCCGAACTACAGAGTGAATATATCCACTGAAAATTCATTTGAGTCAATACCAAATACTTTCTCTGATGATGAAGATGTGTCTCAGGTGCCTGGGCATACACTTAACAGTAGCTGCCCAGGCATAATAGATGATGAAAAACAGGACATTCAAACATTTAAAAATAAGATTTTAAGTTTGGAAGAAAAGTTAAAAGCAGCAGAAAATGAAATAGAAAAACTACATTCTAAAAATTCTAAGTATGAAAAAATAATATTGGACTATGAAAATAAAATAAAAAATATAACGGAAATATGCAAATCTGACTTAAGACAGGAAGAAAGTAACAGTGAAATTATGAAAGATTATATAAAAAGTAAAAATACCTTGTCGAAGCAATTAAGGCACCAGTGCAAAAAGACACAAGATTACCAAGAAAATAAGACTATTCTAGAGCACTCTCACCTAGACTTAATATCACAATATAATGTTAGAGGCCACAACGCGGGGGAATGCTCTAAACAAACAGAACACAGTACATCTATAAATAGTAGGTACACCAGATGGAAAAGGAATTACAAAGATGACATCAAAATAACTAAATTGTAAACACATTCTGTGTTGTTTATAGTTCATCCATTATCCGTGGAAGGAAATAAAAGAGCTGTGTATATCATACATTATAGTGCATTTACATTTCACGCGAGATAAATTCTAATGTATTTGAATATGAAATGCTTAGAAAAGGATACCATTTATACATCGTCATGGACGTAGAAAATAAACGGACGGAGCATTGGTTAAATAAGGAGTGAAGCACAACAATGGCGGCGACGTACGGTTGTGTGAGTTGACGGAGAGTTGCCATACGCGGAAAATTACCCAATAATTACAAAAATGTATTTCAATTACTAAGTGTATTTTTTTTTGCATATTTTGGCATTTTGTCTGTTGCATCAATTCGTATATAATGTAATTTTACACTTTTGTATCAAACTAAATAAAAGGAAAAATAAACGATCAGTAATTTTAATCATTTATTCGAATATTACAAATATTCGTAACTGTTTCATACAGAAGCTCATTATCATTCTCTTATAAATTACAGCTAGTATCGTCTTCATACAATGATTTCCTTTTCCACCTAGATGCCCACCACACCATTATGCTAAATGTGGCCTTTGGGTCGTAAGATCCTAGGCTCTGTGTACCCCGTCATAGATAGAATAAAAGACGTGATAGTATAAATTAAAAAAAAACATCTTCATTATTAAAGACACGATGAGATAAAAAATATAGCACAACAAATGTACAAAGATAATAATTAATTAATTTTATTTCAACTTCCTTAATAATTTTGTAATTCTTGTTTGTTTTATGTTTGGTTAGAAGACTGCGTATGTGTTGATTCTGTCATAACAATGAGGGGAGGGGCCTGGTGACCCGTAGCACAGGTTTCTCATTGAAACCTATTTCAGGCACCAGTCGTCACTAATTGGGCCCTTACTAAATTTTTCACAACTACTGCACTATTCTTTCTTAATATCTTTATACATATTGTAAGTGTCTGATTGTGAAGGAACAATAAAAATATTTTGATTTTGATTTGATTTGAAAGATACAGAACATACAGAAATCTCCCACGTTTTAGGGTAATTTTTATATTCTATAAATGGCAACACCGGTAATCATAGAAATGTCAGCAAATTTTCTTACCTACAAATTATGAATTTTTTGTTTAATTATTCAAGATAAAGTAATTGACTGACTTACCTATGATAGGTTATCCCCTCATTTTTTTTAGTTAAACCACTATTGTTTTGGCAGCATTTAACAACACAGGATGTCATTATAATTATTCTACAAAATACGTATGACCGTGTGTCAACTTCAACTCGCGCCGAGATAATGGCGGCCGTTCGTCTTACTTTGCTGTGAGTGTGTGCGTGCGCTCGTGTCGGTACGATACGCCGTCTTACTTTGATTGCTTCACTATTGATGTTACTGAAGCGGTGTCCGTTTATTTTCTACGTCCATGTACATCGTATGTAAAAGTCTAAACTATAGACTTAAGAATACCTACCTAGGTATAGAGAGAATGATGTAAGGGAGCTATCAATTAGTACCCATCATCTTTTCGCTCCAAGCCACCCTCACCTGCTCGTGGTGCATCCTGTTGAATAACAGACGAGGCTCTGGCAACCGACTGGTGGCGGTACAACCATCACTATTGAAGGCGTAGCTAAATATACAGGCCGATGACGGGCAGCAGCGTCACCGGAGCGCATAGCTACGCCCTGCGATACCCAACCCGCCCCGATTATGGCTAAAACCTCCAGATGTTTGCTCAAAGTGGCTAATAGCTGGAGAGGCTTACGTCCAGCAGTGGACTGTGATTGGCTGATGATGATCCAAACAAACCATGACGAACTACGAAATGAAAAGTAGAATGACATTTTAACAAAAGTCTTTTTTGTTTGGGTGTTTTTACTCTTGCACGCGAAAACTGACTGAGGCTGATCAGATCAAAGGCGGTTACCGCAGCCTATGGATGCCAACACCAGGGGTATCACACGAGCGTTGCCCTCCCTAACCCCCTGCTGCCGATGCAGCACTCACCCCACGAGCTCCGGAAACCCTACTCACCGGCAGGAACACGACCCGGAGGTCATTTAACTGCGATATTCAACCTGTACCCATTAGCAGGCAATTAAAACTTAACAACTGTCATTAAAACTTTTAAAAATATAAATGCAGAATAAAATAGTGACCTATATACCTACATACAAACATCTACGTGTGCCCGCGACTTCGTCCGCGTGGAATATAGTTTCATCCCCTATTTTATTATCTTGCGTGTGGAATTGATCAAAAGCCTTTCTTAGCGGATGCCTACGTCATAACACCTGCCTGCATGCCAAATTTCAGCCCGATCCGTCCAGTGGATTGAGCTGTGCGTTGATAGATCTTCTTTATGAAGGAAAATAAACATATTTTGTATTCTTTGTATTTGTATAGATTTCAGTCACATTTGAGTTGTGTATTTAAGATAGAAGAAGAAGATAAGTAAAATAAACTGCAGTATTCTCTAAAGCGGTTATCAGCCGCAGAACCAATAACCGCTGGGGTAAACGAGTTCTGTAGTGGAGACCGCGTCTCGGCAAACGTAGTGTAGGACGCCCTCAGGCAAGGTGGAGTGACGATTTGCGCAACACGGCTGGCAAGTGCTGGATGCGAGAGGCCCGGGACCGATCGAAGTGGCGAGCATTGGGAGAGGCCTATGTCCAGCAGTGGACTAATATGGGCTGATGATGATGATGATGATTCTCTAGAGTGGAGGAAACTTTACAGTAATATAGAATTACATCAGATTAACTTAACACCAATAAAATAAGCCATTACCATTATTTCGTTTGAACTCAAAAAACGTTAATTAAAATCTACAACCAAAATTAAATAAACTATTATTTAAAGCTTTGGTGTTGGTGTAGTGTAGTGTCGTAAGCGGGAAGCGATGAAAACACTCAAGTCTCTTACGAAACAAATAACAGTTTATTCACAACACACTAGTTTTACACAAAACAGAAGGAGAAGTGGAAGAGATGAAAAAGAGAGATATAAAATAACAAACAGAAATAATTAAAGCGGTGATAGAGTAATGGCGCGAAAGGTAAGTGAGTACGAAGCGAGAACGTGCGCATTCGTTGCCGACCAGTGGAGCGACTGGATAGATCGGGCCGCGTCGTCCCGAGCCGGCGCCTATTGTTCGCCGGCCGTTCCGCATGACTGAGCACGGCGGCGCGGGCGCATTATCTAATAATAAATAGTAATCGCGCTGTCCTGTACGACTCATTTATAAATATATTTTCTTACATGTTATTTTATTTATATATTATTAATTTCGAATACATTGTAGTGATCAATATTGTATATGATATAATAAGACATATTTATTTATTTTTACATTTAGAACTAAACACAAATTACAATGACGTACACAAACAAGAACATTTAAAAGACACAAAATAAACATACATAAATTATCAAGGGCGTAACGCCACAACACCCCCCTCCAGAGACCGTCCCTACGGGCGATAATAGTCAGGGAACCTTACCCTACGGCCATATCGCGTAACTTTGACAGTACCGTCAGTAGTATCCGTGACGGGTGGATCATGGCATACTGGCAAATTAGGTGTGTGTGTATTATGATCATGTGTAGTATGTGTGTTTGTTCTAGTATTTGTGTTTGTGTTATGTGTGTGTGACTGCGTTGGTGATGTATGATATGTAGTGTGTGTGTCTGTGGTGTTTGGCTTTGGATCACCAAGTATATACGCAGGTTTTAACCTGTCAATGGACACTGTGACTGGCTTACCCTTGACACACAATTTGAATACTTTGTCCCCTCGATCCAGGACCTCATATGGACCGGTGTACGCAGGCTTTAGGCTACCGACTCCTGTGTCATCACGAAGGAAGACGTGAGAAGTCGTCGCCAAGTCCTTAAAGATGAAGGTGGTGCGTTTTCCGTGACGTGATGCTGGGGTTGGTTGTAAATCTTTTACAAACCTGCGAATCCTTCCAACGTAGTCCGTCATATCGGTGGTTTCCTCGCCCTGAGGTTGGAAAAAATCACCTGGGAGGCGTAGAGGCTGGCCGTAAACAAGTTCAGCCGCCGATGACTTTAAGTCCTCCTTGTACGAGCTGCGGATGCCAAGCAATACGAAAGGAAGAGATTCGACCCAACTACTGCTAGAGTGGCAAACTATAGCAGCCTTGAGTTGGCGGTGGAATCTCTCCACTAAGCCGTTGCATGCTGGATGGTAGGCTGTAGTCCGGTTATGCTGAAAGCCGACCATGTGGGATAAGTGCTTAAAAAGTGCACACTCAAATTGTCTCCCTCGGTCGGTAACAATTTTGGTTGGACACCCAAATCGGGAAATCCATTGGCTTAGCAAAGCCTTGGCTACCGTTTCGGCGGTAATGTCCTGTATTGGTATTGCCTCAGGCCATCGTGTGAATCTATCGATAGCTGTGAGACAATACCTATAGCCATTTGATAGTGGTAATGGACCTACCAGGTCAATATGTATTTCCGTGAATCTGCTTCGCGGAAGTGTGTACGTGCCTATAGGTGCAGACACATGTCGAGTGACCTTGGACCGTTGACACGCTAGGCATGTCCGAACCCAGTCCCTGCAGTCCCGCCGAACACCTGGCCATACGTACCGATCACTGATCAACTTGACCGTGGCATTGGTACCTGGATGGCTCAGAGAGTGTAAGCTCTCAAACACCTGTCGACGTAGCTCCTTTGTGACATACGGTCGCTGTATGTCACCCCTTACATCGCAGTATAGCTCGACGTCCGTACCAGGCAGTGTAGTTTTTCTCAGGCACAGAGATGTATCACCGCTCAGGACCTGCTGTAGTTCCTGGTCCGAGGTTTGTGAGGCTGCAAGCGTATGGAGGTCGATAGGTTGCACGATCTCCTCTACACGCGACAGTGTATCAGCCACCACGTTGCTCTTGCCTGAGATGTGCCTTATGTCCGTCGAAAATTGAGCGATGAGGTCGAGATGACGGAACTGCCTGGGCGAGCAATTCTCTTTCCTAGAGTGATAAGCGAATGTAAGGGGTTTGTGATCGGTGTAAATCACAAAGTCGCGAGCTTCGAGCATATGTCTAAAGTGTTTGATCGCCTCGTAGATGGCCAAAAGTTCTCGGTCGTACGGAGAGTATTTGGTCTGGGCTGGACACAACTTACGCGAGAAGAATGCTAATGGCTGCCAAGCATCGTCCTTCCGTTGCTGTAAAACGGCGCCGATAGCGGTGTCGGAGGCATCGGTGACCAAGGCCAAATCTGCCTTGCTGTCAGGATGTGCCAACATAGCTGCGTTACACAGGTCCTGTTTGCACGCCTCGAATGCCTGGATTTCTCCCGGCGTTAATGTGACAGGGTGTGAACCCTTCACTGATCCTGCCAGAAGAGCGTGCAAAGGCGCTTGGTGTTGAGCAGCGTTCGGAATAAACCTGCGGTAAAAATTAACCATGCCGAGGAATCTGCGCAGCTCCCGAACTGTTTTCGGCACTTTGAAGTTGTGTATGGCCTCGACTCTTTCTAAAGGTGGCTTTACACCATCAGCTGACACGTCGTAACCTAGAAAAGTCACCTTTTGAGCTCCAAATACACATTTACCTGTGTTGATGACCATGCCATATTTTTTCAGTCTTTCAAACACCTGGTGTAGGTGCTTTTGGTGTGAAATATGACAGGCCGAGTGCACTAAAATGTCGTCCAGGTACGAGTACACGAAATCTAGTCCTCTTAGGACCTCGTCGACAAACCGTTGGAATGACTGTGCGGCGTTACGAAGTCCGAACGTCATGTACGGAAATTCGTATGTACCGAACGGTGTCGTGATCGCGGTTTTCGCGATGTCGTCTGGATTTACCGGAATTTGTTGGTAGGCCTTTACTAAATCAATTTTAGAAAAGACGGTAGATCCAGACAAATTATGTCCGAAATCCTGTATGTGTCTGATGGAGTACCTGTCCGGGATTGTCCTGGCGTTCAGCATGCGATAGTCTCCGCAGGGTCGCCAACCTTGGTCCTTCTTCGGTGCGAGGTGTAAAGGAGACGACCAGGCTGATTCCGAGGGTCGACAGGTACCAATCTGTAACATGGCCTCAAATTCGGCCTTAGCAATTTTAAGCCTATCCGGTGCCAACCTGCGTGGTGCGCAAGATACTGGTGGTCCGGGTGTAGTGCGTATATGATGTACAGTGTTATGTGAAATTTTATTATGCATGCCAGAAGGGCGAGTGATGTCTGGATATTGTGCTAGTATGTCATGATACACCGTATCGCCGCCGGATGTTACCTTAATGGAAGAAATGCAATCACTATTTTTATTAGCAAGTAAAGCCGGGGTAACAAGCGTAGTGTTGGCATCTATTAAACGTTGATTCCGTACATCCACAATCAAATTATAGTATGATAAAAAATCTACACCTATTATTGCTTTAGACACATCAGCAATAATAAATCGCCAAGCGAAATCACGGCGCAAGCCTATATTTAACACTACGTGAGCATATCCGTACGTATTTATTATTGAACCGTTAGCTGCACTTAGTTGATATTCAGTTTTAGGGCGATGTTCTTTAGCGTACGATTTAGGGAAAACACATACATCACTACCTGTGTCCACTAGGTATTGCACTTTAGATCGTTTGTCCGTTACAAATAAGCGACCGGTATTTGAACCGGCGTCGGCCGCCATAACATTTTGTCCTACCCGTTTCGAAAAATCGCACGGCTCGACGCACTTGCTAGCGTTATTTCCGAATTTGGAATGATACCAGCACACGGTAGATTGTTTACAGCTGGATTGTGAACGGGGATGGGAATGCGAATTTTCACGAGACCGATTATGGGACTTCCTTCCTCTGGGCTGTGATATCCGTTGTAACCTCGTCGTCAGCGAATTGACCTGACGAGTGAGTTCTTCTATTTGCCCCGTCATCTCGCTGGAACCTCCTGATGCTGTAGTCACTGCCACTTGTGGGCCGGGGGATACGACGTCGTGTATCCGATCTGCTAGGTCAGCTACTTCCTCCAGGGTCGACTCCGACCGTGACGCAATTATTGTCTGCGTGGTGGTCGGCAGTCGGCTGGTCCAGATAGTTCTCAGGAACTCCTCATGGACATCAGGACCTGCGAGGTGCTGCAAGTGCCGCAGGAACTGAGATGGTTTCCTGTCTCCAAGCTCCTCGTGTGTGAGCAACTGCTTCACCTTCTTCTCTCTCGAAGCTGATAACCGCTTGATCAGCTCTGCCTTTAACTGTTCGTACTTGTCCGGTGTTGAGGGTGCGCAAATAATTTCCTCAACCTCTGATGCATATACCGGATCCAGTTGGGCGATGGCGTGATAGAATTTTGTGGTGTCCTCCGTTATGCCTGCCAGGAAAAATTGGCTTTCCAGCTGGGCAAACCACAATGCGGGTTTTTCTGGGAAAAATGGGGGTACTCGCACATCCATTCGATGTACCTCCTGGGTGTGGCTGGACTCCATTGCGTCCATAAATGGGCTGCTGCTGCTCTTTTCCTCTTCCGTCACCAATATGGTCCAACTCGGGGTCACCAGTTTGGTGTTGGTGTAGTGTAGTGTCGTAAGCGGGAAGCGATGAAAACACTCAAGTCTCTTACGAAACAAATAACAGTTTATTCATAACACACTAGTTTTACACAAAACAGAAGGAGAAGTGGAAGAGACGAAAAAGAGAGATATAAAATAACAAACAGAAATAATTAAAGCGGTGATAGAGTAATGGCGCGAAAGGTAAGTGAGTACGAAGCGAGAACGTGCGCATTCGTTGCCGACCAGTGGAGCGACTGGATAGATCGGGCCGCGTCGTCCCGAGCCGGCGCCTATTGTTCGCCGGCCGTTCCGCATGACTGAGCACGGCGGCGCGGGCGCATTATCTAATAATAAATAGTAATCGCGCTGTCCTGTACGACTCATTTATAAATATATTTTCTTACATGTTATTTTATTTATATATTATTAATTTCAAATACATTGTCGTGATCAATATTGTATATGATATAATAAGACATATTTATTTATTTTTACATTTAGAACTAAACACAAATTACAATGACGTACACAAACAAGAACATTTAAAAGACACAAAATAAACATACATAAATTATCAAGGGCGTAACGCCACAAAGCGATTCATTTGAAACGGATTACTTGGAATACAAACTGTGAACAATAAGTACACAAATCAACATTTCATTTGCATTTTTATTGCGTATTTGAAATTAAATGCGACATGTTTGAAAAATATGATAAATCACTGGTGCATTAACAGCGGCAAGTAACTGGTCAGTTACCTGTCAGTTGCCACCGACATGCCGGCCCAACACTAACCCCCCACGAGCTCCGGAAACCCTACTCACCGGCAGAAACACGACCCGGAGGTCATTTGACTGCGGTATTCTATAGGGCGTCAGCGTCTCTCTGCGAGATCGGATCCGAAATGAGGTGTTCCGGCAGAGAACCAATGTTACCGACATAGCTCACCGGATCAGTAAGCTGAAGTGGCAGTGGGCTGGCCATATTAGCCGCAGAACCGATAACCGTTGGGGTAAACGAGTTCTGGAGTGGAGACCGCGTCTCGGCAAACGTAGTGTAGGACGCCCTCAGGCAAGGTGGAGTGACGATTTGCGCAGGACGGCTGGCAAGTGCTGGATGCGAGAGGCCGGGACCGATCGAAGTGGCGAGCATTGGGAGATGCCTATGTCCAGCAGTGGACTGATGTGGGCTGATTATGATGATGATGATGATATTCTATAGGGTGGAGGTCCTTCCCCGGACGGGCGGCTCAATTCGAGCGAAGATTCGCTATGCCCTACCCCCTATCTTAGCTTACCTAGGGGTGAGTACCTTCCGCTCCCCCAACAGTCCGGTGATGATGAGAAGGCTGCCCTGCCCTGGCCACTATCGTAGTCATTTGAAAAAAAAAGGTTACTTGTCGGTTTCCCTAGCGACTTGGGTATGTCTACTTTTTGATACACTCTAGGAGAAATGGGGGCCGTGATTTGTATCTTTTTACGTCACCGCACGGAAAAGGGATGGGATGTTCTGTGAAGAAGACACCGGAATCAGGAAGTTGCTCGACGTGTAAGTAGCCACAACAGTTGCTCTACAAATTGCCTCAGTTGCCACGGCTTCAAATAATCCCGTGTAATTACAAAAATACGGAATTCCCGCCTTCCGATTCGTTTAATTGGCCCGCACACTGGGGTGACCAAATAACACGGCACGCTCGGGACGCACGGGACTCTGTCATTTTTGGTGACCTTTAATTAACTTGCCTTGTTAGTGTGGTTCAAATCTTCCAACTGAATTTTCGATTCCGGAAGCTGAATTTGAAAGAAACGGTCCGGGTTTTTTAAGGCATGAAAGCAAAGTGGTCATTCCCTTCTGCTAAGCATGATGACTAAGGAGTCATTGGAGGAGGCCTATGTCCAGCTGTGGACGTTAACAGATGGAAGGCGAACGAGAAGCCCAAGTCGCTGTGGCAAACTGACTAGTTACAAAGCAGCGATTTGGATGGATGGATGGATGAACATACGTGAGATGAACATTTGTATCAGGGTATTTATACGTATACCTATTTGTAAGTACATACATAATATTACATTACTTAGATACAATTAATATAAATGTTACTCAAATGCAACATTTATATTAATTGTATCTAAGTAAAAATAAATTGAGCTGCCTGTCCGGGGAAGGACCTCCACCCTATAAAATACCGCAGCCAAATGACCTTCGGGTCGTGTTTCTGCTGGTGAGTAAGGTGTCCGGAGCTCGTGGGGGGTTAGGGTTGGGCCGGCATGGCAGTGGGAACTGACAGGTAACTGACCAGTTACTTGCCAGTTGTCACAGCGACTTGAGCCTCTCTTTCGCTTTCCATCAGGCGTAGGGAAGCCATTATGTCGAGCCATTATAAAAAAAAACATTTGAGTCGACAAAGCTGAAACTTCTACTACTACTAAAATAATAATAAAATAAGGAAAGTTGCGCTTGAAACCCGTTCATTGAGTATAATAAGATTCCATTATTATTCCCTACAATTAAAACTTAATTAACAGGGCTCAATGGACTAGATTAGATTAAAAGTCGCGCTCGAGACCCTATCCATTGAGTTTTAATGAAGTATCTTAAAGATATTCTTTATTGCTTAATGACCGCTGACTTAAAACTAGGCACAAATATAACCCAAGACAAGCCACGCTAGGCCACACAGCGCCATCTAGCCCCAAACTAAGCCGAAGCTTGTACTATGGGTACTAGACAACTGATAAACTTACTTAGATACATTTTTTTTTAAATAAATGCATATTATTCATAGAAAACAGACATGTTCATGAACACAAATATTTGTAGTGTACGGGAATCGAACCCACGATCCTTGGTTCAGAGGGCAGAGGTCACTACCAAATGAGCCATCGAGCCAGTCAAAAGATATAGCGTTCTTATCGCTTTAAGTCGCTTTATGTGGTATCATCATCAGACATTTGCCTCCCAAATGACAGGTGCATCCTGCCGAATAACAAACGGGGCGCTGGCAACCGACTGGTGGCGGTATAACTGTCGCAGTCATCTGGTTGAATCTCTTATTCAATTGAATCGCTAGCGCGTTCATTGAATGACGACATTCAATTGAATGACTAGACCGAACGTTGACTAAACACGCGTCACTTAACGTCCAACGAGGTAGCGGATTGAAACATAGCCCTTTGAAAAGAGCGGACGTAAAAGCAGTCAAGTGATTGTAATTTAGTTCATTTTTTTCCCCGCGCGGCGTTAGTAGTCACTAAAACAAATATGGCGTCGAACATGATCACCTGTGTGCTGATATTTTTTTGATTAGATTTACTTTAAACTGACTTATACGTAATAAAAAAGTGTGTCAGCATGGATTTACCTATTAATACGCCGCCTCCGGATACTTTTAAAGAAAAATTATAAACTAAACATTACACAGTCGGCTTTTACCCATTCAACGACTATGCTAAAATGACGTTCAGTCAAGACGTTGAACGTTTCATTCAATAACTTGACGAGTTGTCCTTTAGGCATTCAATTAAATGTCGTCATTCAATGAACGCGCTAGTCATTCAATTGAATAGCAGATTCAACCAGATGACTGCGACATAACCATCACTTTTGAAGGCGTAGCTAAATACCACAGGCCGATGACGGGCATCAGCGTCACCGGAGCGAGAAGCTACACCCTGCGATCGCAAACCCGCCTGCCCAGTGTGGCGATTATGGGTATATCAAAATCAAATCAAAAATCTTTATTTCAACAGCTTACAACATTTTATATCCATCAGATGTATATCCATCAGATTTTTGCCCTAAGTGGCCAACAACTGGAGAGGCCTATGTCCAGCAATGGACTGAAATAAGCTGATGATGAATGACAATTATCAACGAGGGAGGCCTAGGACCATCAGTGTACGTTTGCGTCATTTTGCGTGTATCGCTATGCGATCTTATCAAACTAGGACTAATTATATTTTTTAACAGACGTGTGGGCACTCTACACAGGAGGGCCGGGAGGAAATTAAACCGGCAGTAATCCAAATAGTTACCGACACCTCCCTACAGGCTGTTTCTTCAGGCGTTCGCGATATGTTTATAAAATAACGTACTGTATATTTTGAAGTTTTCGCATCTAGCACTGCCAGATAAAGGTCTTTTACGTCAGGAATCATCAACAGGCAACAACACTGCTGGACATAGGCCTCTCCAGTGCGTTACTTTGGGCAAACAGCTGGAGGCTTTATCTATAATCCCCACGCTGGGCAGGCGGGTAGCGATCGCAAGGCGTAGCTCCTCGGTGACGCTGCTACTCGTTATCGGTATGTTGTATTTAGCTACGCCTTCAATCGTGATGGCTATACCGCCACCAGTCGGTTGCCAGAGCCTGGTCTTTTATTCAGCAGGTTGCACCACGGGTAGGTGAGGGTAGATTGGAGCAAAGAGATGTTGGGTCGCTGCCTTATATCCCATAACAGGTTACATTACTTAACATAAATACAAAACACCCAAACACAGAACAAACAATGTTCATCATACGAATGTGTGACTCGCGTGAGAATCAAACCCACGACCCTTGGTTCCGAAGGCAGAAGACACTCACACGTGATTTACTAAAAAAAAATTTCTAAAATTACAATAATAATTATCGGAACTTACATTTTTTTAAACAGGAAATTCCTAAATACCAATCATGTAAAACAGGACATCGTGTAATACAGGAACACTTGAGTTGCTTAACGAAATACTGATTACATTTTTAATTTAATTTAAATCAATTAATATTCTGACAATTGGCTAACAAAATTCGTGACTTTACGTCAGGGTCCTCTTTCCTACTGGGCACTATGGGCACGTGCCCAGGGCCCCGTGATCGAATGGGGCCCCCTAGTTCCTGCCAGATTACCAAATGATAACTGATTTAGGTCATAGGGGCCCCATGATCTTAAGGTGCCCAGGGCCTCAAATAGTTTAAAGACGGCCCTGATTTACGTATTTGTAAAGCCTTAAAAAGTATCATCAGTATCATGTTTTGACAGCTACTTAAAAGTATATCAATTGACTTGAGAGTACACATCCGCATTATATTTTTATTAAATCCACCGGAAGTAGTGACATTACTAAACAAACGAACATATTTAGTGATAAATTAATTAATATGATGATAACTAAATCACGCTATCATAGCTGTTATGTGACTTATCTACCGACATAACAATAAATTTTTTACCCCTTGTTAATAATAATATTCTACTGACAAATTTTAGGCGCCATTTTCAGTTACGCGAGTAAGGCAGGGTCAAGGACCTTCTAATAAAACGCACAACAGACAAAATTTGAATTTCGAATTTATGAAACGCTCCAATTTTGCGTCTTGGGAATATCGCCGTACGGCCGCGCGCTGCGCTCGCCGCCCCGTCGTCAGTCGGGCATCGCCGCTCGTGGAAGGATGTCGTATGTGGGACTTATGTCGATCGTCCACCCGCGCGGTAACGTACGATCGTAATGTGTGATGTAAAACAGATCTAACGTTGATTTTAACGATTCCAAATACGGATTACGTGTGTGAGAGTTTAAACGCGTCCGTTTCACGATTTATCGTGTTCAGTGATTGTGAAAATACGATTTATTATTGTGTTTCTCTGTGCTGTGCCGTGTGGAAAACGAGTGATTGTTTTTCTGTCAGGATTCCAGGAACTACCATTTGACTAAACAGGTTAGTTGTATATAATCTTGTTGGTAATTTAGTGTTTAAATGCGATAGTACGAACTCGGTAATTATAGGACTTGGTCGTTTCTCGTGTAAGCGGACGGGATATTCCATAAAACCTGCACAGAGGTTTAAACGTTTATTTTATTCTTTGCGTGTCTATTTCTCGTCTTAAGATGGCTATGATGCGAAATATTTGACCGGATAGCTACCTAATCTCATGTATTAAATAGGTTTAAATAATTAAACGGTTTTACTACCTATTAATCGGATTAGAAAACCAGATAGGTTTATGTTTACTACATTATGATTCACGTAGGTAGTAGGCTTGCCAACTTTTTTTACAAGAAATAAAGTATATTGAGGCCTAAGAAAACAAATTAAACAGTATTTTAGAAAAATGAACAGTATATTATTTATTTAATAATATTAATTTTATTTACGGGGGATGTAAGGGAGCGACCTATCAACTTTTCGCTCCAAGCCAACCTCACCTGCCCGTGGTGCGTCCTACCAAATAGCGAACGAGGCGACCGAAGGCGGTATAACCACCACAATTGAAGGCGTAGCTAAGTACCACAGACCGATGACGGGCAGCAGCGTCACCGGAGCGAGAGGCTACGCCCTGCGATCGCCAACCCGCCTGCCCAGCATGGCGATTATGGGCAACTCCTCCAAATGGTCTCACATAAGCCACGGCACCCAGTTCCCGGCGGCCCCGCTATCCCTGATCACGGTGGCGACCACGGTACGGGCGAGGCGGGGGGTGCCAAGAATCACCGGGCTACGGCAGGCCACCACACCAAACTTACCCTGGCATCGTACAACGGACGCACACTACCTAAGGCTTGACTCGCATCTGGCGCAGTTGGAGGTGGAACTTGGGAAAATTAGGTGGCACATACTAGGGCTATGCGAAGTCCGAAGAGAGGGGGAGGCTACCGTAATCCTAGAGTCAGGCCACCTTATGTACTTCCGCGAGGGAAACCAAAAATCCCAAGGTGGCGTCGGGTTTCTGGTCAATAAGTCCCTCTCCGACAACGTGTTGGAAATGTCCAGTAGGTACCTATGTCGAACAGGGTAGCGTACCTTATTATCAAGCTCACCGAGAGGTATAGCCTCAAGGTGGTGCAAGTGTACGCACCGACCTCACTGAGAACAAGTGCGTTCTGGTCCAGAACGCACTTGTTCTCAGTGCTCGCTCACACATTTTTTTTATTTAGTTAGAGGGTTCTCCCTCTAAATAAATAAAAATGTGTGAGCGTGCGTCTAACTCTCACACTCTCACATCTTTGATGCTGAAAACAGTATACCTATTTCATACTTTTTTTTTGTTCAACAGTAAAAAGTATTTTGTAGTGAAAAACAGTATAATACTGTTCTTAACAGTATAGTTGGCAACCCTAGTAGGTAGGTAGGTACCTAACTAAACTCACATAGGTCTAAACGACGCAAATTATTTATTAATAATCCTTTTATTTATTTATTTATTTACTTATTTATTTACTTGCCTGTCACATGGTTATTTAGATGAAATATAAATAAAGTAGGTAGGTACTTTGTACACATGACACCCCGTAGGGGCACCGCAAGATGAGATGTAAGCGGTCCACGCTTCTAAACTATTACAATCAATTATATAAATAACGAACATTATATAACATTAACAAATAACGAAGCATAAATTAACTTGAGATACATAAAATCGTGCTACTTTGAGACTGAATTGCAGGTATTGAAAGGGATTATAATAAACTAAGTTCACTTCTGTACGTCTTCAAAAAACTCATTTAACGTATAATAAGCCTTATTGAGCAAATATGTTTTTAGTTGACTACAATATAATTTAATGTTCTCTATTTCCCTAATACTATTTGGAATATTATTAAATATTTTTATTGACATCCAGTGTGGGCCAGACCTAACAATTTAGTTGGGCGATTTTAATGGTTCTTTTTGGAAGCTGTCAAATAACATGGAAAATTAAACATAGTCATGTACTCTATTGTGAACAGATTTGTCAAAATCTTTTGTTTGTTTGTTTTTTTGTTGTCCCATATCCCAATGTCAATTAATAGAGGTAGGGCATAGCATAGCGAATCTTCGCTCGAATTGAGCCGCCCGTCCGGGGAAGGACCTCCACCCTATAGAATACCGCAGCCAAATGACCTCCGGGTCGTGTTTCTGCCAGTGAGTAGGGTTTCCGGAGCTCGTATAGTAGGGTTGGGCCGGCATGGCGGTGGTAACTGACCGGTTACTTGCCCGTTGTCACAGCGACTTGGGCTTGTTCGCTTTCCATCAGGCGTAGGGAAGTCATTATGTCGAGCTACTATAAAAAAAAATATATTAAGTTGGTTTTGATTTTATTTATTTATTTATTTAAACTTTATTGCACAATAAAAATAATGTACAAAAGGCGGACTTAATTCCGCATAGGCATTCTCTACCTTTTTGCTATAAAAGCTGTTATTAATTTTCCAGTACATCTTAAGATGCCTGCCCCCTACAAGTCGAAGCGTCGCAAGGCGGAGAGCCTCGCGCGCGAGATACGAGCCAAGAAGACAAAACGAGGAGTCGAGATGGACCAGGTACGTGGCCTCAACATCTGCCCGCAATAATCTTAACTAATATTATAAAGCTGAAGAGTTTGTTTGTTTGTTTGAACGCGCTAATCTCAGGAACTACTGGTCCGAATTGAAAAATTCTTTTTGTGTTGAATAGACCATTTATCGAGGATAGCTTTAGGCTATATAACATCACGTTGCAACTATAAGGAGCTAAGAAATAATGGAAAATGTAAAAAAAAGGGGAAAAAATAACTATTCCACGCGGACGAAGTCGCGAGCACAGCTAGTAATAATAATAAGCCTTCCAAAGGACCGGGAGGGGTGACACCTTCCCGTGAAATCCAAAAGAGACTACATAATAATAATAAATTCATTTTCATTCAATCGGCCATCATCATCATCATCAGTCCACTGACTGCAATAGGCTGATGATGGCCAGCAGTGGCTGGACAAACATCTGGAGGTTATACCCGTAATCGCCACTTGTGGCAGGCGGGTTGTGTATCTTGTGCTAGGCTCCTCTCTCCGCGGAGCGGACGTGGACACGGCCGACCATACTCTCGCCTGGTGTCCGGCATGGGCTGCCGAACGCTCCATTTTGTCTGGGGTAGTCGGCAGCCTGTCGAATCTTTCCGCGGTCGTCACAGCCATGCTGGGCGGCCGCGAGTCTTGGTCGGCTGTTGCCTCCTTCTGTGAGACGGTCATCTCACAGAAGGAGGCTGCAGAACGGGCGCGCGAGGCCGATCCCTCGGCCCCAGCGTCACGTCGTCGTAGAGGAGGGCGCAATAAGCGGGCATTTGACCGCCAACAACCTCCTGACGGGACCCAGCGGATGGTTGGTGCGGGGGCACCTCCATCCGCCTTGCACGGGTCCCCGTCTATGTCGGATGGGAGTGGGCTGACCCTTCCAGCCGCTCCCGTAGCTCCCCCTTAGGGGGGGAGCAGTTGGGCCTGCGTAAGCGGGCAGCGCTGGTGGTGTTGCGGTAGTTCTAGACATTCTAGGTCCCGTGACACCACCCCATAGGCGCTTGACGGAGGGGCCGGGGTTTTTAGTGGGTATTCCCTGCCTCCTTTCCATCTTGAGGCGGGGTGCCGTCCTCCCGTTTTTCGAGGGCGGTGTGAGTCCCACATACCCTGCTACTCCCCCGGGTAGCGGGGATGCGTAAAAGCATTTTCCCCGGCATAAAAAAAAAAAAAGGCTCCTCTCTCCGGTGACGCTGCTGCCCGTCATCGGTCTGTGGTGTTTAGCTACGCCTTCAATCGTGACGGTTATACCGCCACCAGCCGGTTGCCACCGCTTGATGGAATGCTAAGGAGAAGGCCAAGTCGCTGCGACAACGGGCGAGTAACTGGTCAGTTGCCACCGCCATGCCGGCCCAACCCTAACCCCCCACGAGCACAAACCCAACTCACCGGCAGAAACACGACCCGGAGGTCATTTGGCTGCGGTATTCTATAGGGTGGAGGTCCTTCCCCGGACGGGCGGCTCAATGCTATTATGGCTAAAAATTGTAATTAGTCCGTCTTTTAGCTTATGTATTCAAAAATAAAAGACACGTATTTTTCCTTTTTTTAATCAAATAAACAATAGCAAAGATAAGTTAAGAGTCTTTGACGTCACTCGCTCCCTTAAAAATGCCTCACCGAGTGACGTCACGCGTAATTTCAGCAGGCTATAACTTTGTAATTTTTTGTCTAATTTACAAATAAAAAAATACGTGTCTTTTATTTTTAAATAAGCTAAAAGACGGACTAATTACAATTTTTAGCCGTAATAGCCTAACTCTCTATGTTTCCAATAATACTCTTCATTCCCATAATCACACAAATTCATTGTTTCAGATTGATATAATTGAGCCCAAATCGGGCTCAGACAACACCGGAGACAGCAAGTACACTGTCCTGGGCTCCGAGGGTGGGGAGGTGTACTACTGCTCGCTGCCAAGCAGGGAGCAGGACCAGTACGAGCTGCTGCCGGCCAAGGAGGGCAGCGTGGCCTACGAGCTGATATACGAGCAGAAGCCGTGGAGTGAGAACAGCACTTGAGACTGTGTGGAGAAAAGAGGTCCAGTTCCTCGTTCCTGCCCCGTGCCATTAAGTCATGGAATGCCCCTCCAGCTCATGTGTTTCCTTCCTCTTACAATCCTGGGTTCTTTAGGCGGGGCGTGAAACGGCATCTCAGTGGGCTAAAAAGCTAGAGCCTGCCAATCTTCTGACGAAAAAAAATACGGAGTTTATGTAAATCCTAGGCTAAATATGTACATAAAGTAGTTTTAATGTGTAATAAAGTAGTTTTAATCTACACTATCTACACTAATATTATAAAGAGGAAAACTTTGTTTGTTTGGTTGTAATGAATAGGCTCAAAAACTACTGGACCGTTTTTAAAAATTCTTTCACCATTCGAAAGCTACATTATCCACGAGTAACATAGGCACAATTTTATTTTGAAAAAAAAAACTTTACGCGGACGAAGTCGCGGGCGGAAAGCTAGTGTGTAATAAAGTTAATATAATACATTTGTTTTATTTGTTTCACTTTTGAAAAATGAAAGAATGAAAAATGCTTTATTACTATCAGAAAACATACCTAGACTATACAGTTGATGGTAGTTCAAATCAAATCAAAAAGTTTTTTATTTACATTTATCATTCACAGAAATTCCAGAGATAGCCAAACTAAGCAAGCTTGTGTGGGGTCTCGCTCCCGAGCTACCTTCCTCGCCCCGCACGCGCACCTCGTCTCACCGGCGCAGGAGCAGACCCGCTATCGCTCGGTCACGGCGCCCAGTCGGAACCTTGCTCCCACGGCGGATGCACACGCATTTTTCTCGACCTATCTCCGCTATTTATGTACGCGATCGTGTTATAGAATAGATGTTTTATGCTTACCACATATTATCGTTTTTATTGTGAAGCCCAATCAACCTGTGCATAAGACGATCTACACTTGTATCTTGGATATCAATTACTATTGCACCACATTTTATTTTTTAAAAAAGGCACTTACGTTATACATTGTGCACTCTTGATGGTATGTTTGTGTGTATCCGTGAATGTTTGTGTGTGTCTGTATATGTTTGCGTAATGCTTGTGTAATGTGCATGTGTGTTCATATGTGCGTGAGTTTAATCATAAAATTCTATAAATTGCACAAGTCTAAGGAGTAATTAATGGAGCAGGGGATCCCAAACTAGGCTTAGCCTGTATCTTGGGTAACCAAAAAAAATTATAGTTATAGTATCGGACAACATCACATACATTGCTCCGATCCCAAAGTAAGTAGCTTACGCACTTGTGTTATGGATATCAGAACAACGAAGGTACCACAAATAAATACTTAAATACAAATATTAACACCCAGACATAGTAGTAACAGAGCATAATAAATACTACAAAAAATCCAACTTATAAAGCTAACAGTGCCAGTTTTGTGAGCCAGTTTTAGATAGATAGATATTCTTTATTGCACAAAACAGAGTAAATACAGTAAAGGTGATACAGACATGTTGTGGTACAATCTAGGCGGTCTTATCGCTAGTGAGCGATCTCTTCCAGACAACCTTCAGGTAGAGGAAGTGTAAAATCTCTGAAGAGAGGGGCAACGTCGTGCAAACTGTTTCAATAGATATACATGTAGATACATATTATATATGTTACTGTAAAAGCTCGAACTGCAGTAAATCTTAAGATCTTCCAGTAAATCCTAACATCATCAGCCTATTGCAGTCCACTGCTGGACACAGGCCTCTCCAGTTGTTCACCACTTACGGCAAACATCTGGAGGATACACCAATAAACGCCACGCTGGGCAGGCGGTTTGGCGATCGCAGCACGTAGCTTCTCGCTCCGGTGACGCTGCTGCCCGTCGTCGGCCTGTGGTATTTAGCTGGGTAAATCAACTCAAACCGATTATACAACATTTATTTTACATGTTTTTTTCAAAATGAAATTATGCAAAATATAACATTGTAGTGTCTTTAAGCAATATAAAACAAACGTTTTTCTGTTTAAGGCACTGTTGTAGCGTAAGTATGTTCAGAGATAATTAATTTTGAAATTAGGGGCATTACCGGTAATGACGACAAGGGGTTGGTGATGACGATTTAATTACTGGTGATGATATCATGTGCCTGGTAATGACCATTACCTTTATCTATATATATAAAAGGAGAAACTGACTGACTGACTGACTGACTGACTGACTGACTGACTGACTGACATATCAACGCACAGCCCAAACGGCTAAACGTAGGCACTTGAAATTTGGAAGGGACGTAGCTTAGGTACCGTAGGGGTGCACTAAGAAAGGAATTCCCGAAATTCCCACGGGAACGGGAATTAGCGGGAAAATCCTTTTGTATGAAAAATCTAAACCGCTTAAGTTAGACGCTTGAAATTTGGCATGCAGTTACCTTAGTAAATATAAAGTTTAGTTATGGCTGTATTTTGAGAAATTCCCACGGGAACGGGAGTTAGCGGGAAAAAACTTTTGTATGAAAAAACACGCCACGCGGACGAAGTCGCGGGCAAAAGCTAGTCTTCTATATATATAAAAGGAGAAACTGACTGACTGACTGACTGACTGACTGACTGACTGACATATCAACGCACAGCCCAAACGGCTAAACGTAGGCACTTGAAATTTGGAAGGGACGTAGCTTAGGTACCGTAGGGGTGCACTAAGAAAGGAATTCCCGAAATTCCCACGGGAACGGGAATTAGCGGGAAAATCCTTTTGTATGAAAAATCTAAACCGCTTAAGTTAGACGCTTGAAATTTGGCATGCAGGTACCTTAGTAAATATAAAGTTTAGTTATGGCTGTATTTTGAGAAATTCCCACGGGAACGGGAGTTAGCGGGAAAAAACTTTTGTATGAAAAAATCTAAACCGCGTAAGTTAGATGATTGAAATTTGACATGCATATCTCTCTTTTATAACACGCCACGCGGACGAAGTCGCGGGCAAAAGCTAGTTATTAAACAAATTTTAATTATTAAATAGTTATAATTAAGGAGATTATGCTCACATAGTACATTATATGAGTTCCCTACCATCAGTGTGTCAGGAAGGAACCTGTCACGACCTACAATAGATACCAAGCATAGCTATCTAGCTATGCCTGGTATCTCGCAAAAAGATAGGGTACGTAACGAGCATATACGTCAGAGGATGAAAGTTCGACATTGCTATAAGGATGCTGATGATAATGCTAAGGATGAAGTACGCTGAATTGGCAGTGGGCTGGTCATATCTGCCGTAGATCCGACAATCGTTGGAATTGACGAGTCATGACGTGGACGCCGCTTTTAAGCAGATGTGATGTAGGACGCCCTGCAACCTTCAGCCTTGACGACCTTAAAAAACTGCTGATATTGGCTGGAAGAGGAAATCTCGGGATAAAGAAATGTGGCGCAAATTAAGAAAGGCTTACGTTCACGTTCAGCAGTAGACGGACCAGGGCTTCAACAGCAGTTCCGTACGATCCGATACGTACGGCCTTGGCCAATCAAGAGCCTCATTCTTGTTGGTAGTGCAATTTTCATCCTTACCTGGAAAGCACATTCATCCTATCTTAATATTATCCTGAATGCATTTAACAGATTCCCTGTCCCGTGTATCACATATTAGTGAGCTTAATCCTTACTACCCAAAAGAGATTTCGTTTTAAATATTTAGGTTTTACTAACATAATTATAGTATAGGTAGGTAGGTATCATGAGATCCTTCAATAGGGAATATGCATGACTTTTTTTTATGGATTTATTGAGATCTTTTGTCTTCCAGATACATAAATATCGAAGAATTTTTAAACTATCTTTTCTATTAAGCGAGTTATAAAGCGTTAAAGTTATTGATTAGACAGAGAGATCCGATGCGGTAGTTGACGTCACGTACCGTGAGCGCCGTACTAACTCCATAGAAAAATCTGTTTCGCGAGAGAGAGACGGATATATTCACTTTCAATGACTGTATCTCGCCCATTTTTCAACCAATTTTGATTTTGTTTTCACTGTTCGTAGTAGATTTTGATCTATTTTACGATAAATTAGTAAATACCTGAAACTATTTTTCATGCATATTCCCTATTACCTATGCGAAGCGTGAAAAAGCATATTGCGGTCCACCGTGGCTATGAATAGAAAACATTTAGGTATTACCTACTCTATGGTGAGGGTGACTGTCTGGAAACTAGGGTTTCCCGTCTGTAAACAATAACGTTCATTATAACTATACCTATTTATCCTTCTATTATTTTATCTCTTTTACCCTACTAATATAAGTATTGATACCTGTTTCAATTTTAAATAGAGCGTGATGCTAAGGGAGCAAAAATGTACCCAGTAGTTAGTTACCTAGGGATAATAATATCAGACCTTATCAGACGTTTTGCGCGCAATTTTCTGCCTCGTGCAATGCAACGGTTCTTTGCAATCACTTCCAATTCCGAACATTGGTTCAGAAAGCAGGCGTCACTACCAACGAAGCCATTGGGCCAGTCAAAAAATTGTGGGTAGGTAGGTAAATGCGAAATTTTAAATAAGAGTGGACGTTTCGTACTTTTTTACCCGAAAAATTACTAGGTAGGTAGGTAGGTACTACCCGAAACCTCGGTTACAGTGTAGTAGCGCATCGGAGTAGGTAGGCCTACAAACAATAGGCTATTATGGCTAAAAATTGTAATTAGTCCGTCTTTTAGCTTATTCAAAAATAAAAGACACATATTTTTCGGTTTTTTATTCAAATAAACAATAGCAAAGATACGAGGCATCAAAAGTTAGGAGTGGGAGTCTTTGACGTCACTCGCTCCCGTAAAAATGCCTCACCGAGTGACGTCACGCGTAATTTCAACGGGCTATAACTGTGTAATTTTTGGTCTAATTTACAAATAAAAAAATACGTGTCTTTTATTTTTGAATAAGATAAAAGACGGATCAATTACAACTTTTAGCCATAATAGCCTATTTGACGCCTCCCATCTTGAACAAATACCTACCTACTAGATACCGGTACCTAGTTTGTTTGTGGCACGTGTTCCGACAAAGGGCTTTCGAGAGAGGCGAAGAGTCTTATGGTGCGTGTAAATGACAGGTGACTGGGGGCATACCTACGTCCGATCTATAGTGATTTGGTCTAAGATTTTCGAAGAAAACCTAAAGCCGCGGCTACACATTGCAGATATTTGCACCAACGTAACTTTTTGCGCCCAATGCACCAATGTGTGTATCGGTACTTTGGCACAATGAAGACATTGAGCGCGTTAGTATTGGGCATTGGACAGTGATTGGACGCAAAGTTGAATCCAATGCAGAAGCGTAGCGTGTCTTGGCGGGGCCCCATATAAAAATTGTTTGGGGGCCCTTAGGAAGCGAAAATATTTGTCACGAAATTGGGGAAGTTTTTGCTTATGCACTTCTTTTGCTTATGCACTTCGGGGGCCTCCATGGTCTGGGGGCCCCGTATACTTGATACGGCAGATACGGCGGTAGCTACGCCCCTGATCCAATGTGTGGCCGCGGCATAAGACTGACCTATTTTTAATGGTAAAGCCCGAACGATATTGCGATTCGCACTTTTCGTTGTTAGACTCTATTTTAATCATCATCACAGCATCGCAGTCCACTGCTGGGCACATATCCAGGAACAACAACTGACAAGAACACTATGTTTAAGAATCGACGTCGAAGAATGCAACACTACCTAGAATCCTATGAATAATATATTTCTATCTTATTCAAAGAAACAATTAAATTCTTGGCTCATTCCGCAAACAATATTTATTTATATGGAAAAGTTGTATTTCTAAGCAAAGCTGTCAAGTAGCAAATAAAGCTATCTTTTCTAAGAAAATTGACGTGCTTTAAAAGGGTTAGGCGCATTTGGATATGTCACCGGAAAATAGCAAGAATCGTAAGTTAATCAATTTCCTAGGTAGTTGATTAACTTTCGGAATATAACAAACGGTAGTTGAAATGTATTATTTAACGTATTGGATTTCAGTTCGTTGATCAATTTACGGTAGCCTGGCAGTCATTTGATAATTTACGATTTTGACAAAAGTAAAATCGTCCTCAAATGGGCCAATCGTTGCTCAATGCACTATTTAACGGTGTACTATTACCAGTAACTTAATACACTGTTCCCTGATTGGTTGCCGGGATAACGCCACGTGAGCCATTGAACCAATCAACGTTCTCACCTTTGTCGGATGATTTTACGTCAAGACCCCGTAAAATGATCACTTTACTGAAATACATGTACGTTAAATAATACATTTCAACTACCGTTTATTATTTTCCGGAAGTTAATCAACTAGGTACCTAGAAAATTGATCAACTTACGATTCTTGCTATTTTCCGGTGACAGATAGTTCTCACTACAATGGTCATTCTTATTTTGGCTAGTTCTCATTATGACCACCTTTCATTTTCATCATCATCATCATCAGCCTATTGCAGTCCACTGCTGGACCTCTCCAGTTGTTTGCCACTTAGGGCAAACATCTAGAAGATATACCCATAATCGCCACGCCGGGCAGGCGGGTTGGCGATCGCAGGGCATAGTTTCTCGTTCTGACGACGCTGCTGCCCGTCATCGGTCTGTGGTATTTAGCTACGCCTTCAATTATTGTGATGGTCATACCGCCACCAGTCGGTTGCCAGCGCCTCGTTTGTTATTCGGCAGGATGCACCACGGGCAGGTGAGGTTGGCTTGGAGCGAAAGTATCCGCTGGCCGCTCCCTTACACCCCCCTTTCATTTTGATTATGTCTTATTTTGGCTAATTCTCAATATGGCCACATCTCATTTTAGCTACTTCTTATAGTATTTTTTTACGCGAGAGGCGGCAGACGAGCAAGTGTGATGCCTGATGGTAAGCAGTCGACACCGCCCATGGACAACTCTAATCGAGTCCTACGCTCGTTTCTTGAAGGTTCCCAAATCTATACTAACAAGTAATTCTTGAATTCTTTGTTGTTAGTCCAAGATTGGTGTAAACAATCTTTTGACCTGACTTCTGAACTGACCTGCTTAATAAGTGTAAAATTATAGATAGATAGATAGATTATCTTTATTGCGCACCATACAGTTGACTTAAAACTAAGTGTAACAGACACTTGTTGCACAATTTAGGCGGCTTTATCCCTATAAGCGATCTCTTCCAGACAACCTTAGGGTAGAGGATAGTTGAAAAATAAAGGGTGAGGTGAGCTATCAACTGAATCGGAATTGACGCTAGCTAATACAGTAGAACCTCGATAAGTTAAAGTCCAAGGGAAACACATTTTTTTTTAAGTTATCGAGGTTTTAAGTTATCAAGGGTCTGTTAGGGATAGGTTAAAAATAGGGTAAAAAGTATGTAAAATTAGGAAATTTCGTCTTTTACATTGAAGACTCTCTCTTGGTTCTTGTTTCTTTAAGATTTCAGCTTCTTTTTTATGATAATTGACAATGTACTTTAATGTATCCCAAACTGAGCCGCAACTTCTTTCCTTTTCAATACATTTTCACTGCTTCTAAGTATAGCTTAAATTATCAGCGTATGTAAGTGTTATTAGTTTTCTTTTTGAACTCATTTCAAGTCAGTTTTATGACACAGTAGGTAAAGCGATGTTTCCAGGGCAGTGATTAAAAACTTATGATCCAAGTAGGCCAAGTTGGCTTAAAGCAAACAATAGGTGACAATATGTATTGTTTACGTTAACAATTTAACTAGTGTACACGTGCAAGCTATAAATTCCGAAACCCTTTGTTTGCACACCCTTTAAATTGACTCATTGACAAACAATTTTATGTTATAGAGGTTGAGGAAACATTTCTTTAAGTTACTGAGAGCCAATTCAGAATTATTTCTTTAAGTTATAGAGGTTGCGCATTTTAAGTTATAGAGGTTTTGGGCTCTGATGGCAAGGGAACATGATATTTTTTTAAGTTATTTATAGAGGTTTTTAAGTTACCGAGGTTTGAGTTATCGAGGTTCTACTGTATATATAAATGCATAAATAATAATACATACATAACTAAAACATAATGTAATACCATTTAACATAGGAGGTGGCGCTAGTCGCGCAGTGTAAATATCAGCTCCGTATTTTAATTTTATTAAAAATAGTAAATGGAAGCATTTGCGTGAAAATAGTTGATACTTAAGTAGTTAATGTGCTAATAATCCAGGATAAATGTTATCAGTGCTGAACTTTCTCTTTGTAAATAGGTATCTAGTGTTAACAAAATCGTAGAGTCAGTGTACAGAACAGTGCATGAGAGTTACTTTGGCCGCCTAGCTACACAGAACCTTGCTCAGTTATCGCGTGTGTCTAATAAACTTGCTTCATAACAGTAATCAATGCTTTATTAACAAACGGTGTTGGTTAATTGTATTCGTCGAACGTTTTTTTTCAAATCTCTACGCTTGTTTCTCGGTTTTATCGCCTCTACCGCCCTCTACCTATAATTGCACGAACTTGTATAAGACACTCGACTGGTCGCGTAAAGCAAACGGAAGTCAAATAGTTGTATTTTGCAAACAGTTACCATAATAGCTCAAGAGATGGCGCCCTCAGTATCAAATTATGGTACTTGTTCTGTTTGTCACCAAATAATAAAAACACGAATGTTTCTGAAATGCTGCTCTTGTATAAAGTCGTTTGACATAGAGTGCGTTAATGTGAGTGAAAAGAGATTTTATAATTCTATGACTACAGAACATAAGAGCAAATGGAAATGCCTAGAATGCAGGACAAAACTACCTAAGAACAACAATACACTCACGCCCGTGAAGGAAGAAACCTCCAATTCCACTACCAATATTACTACACGTAGTCGAGGCAACACCAGGCTACCTGATGCCTCGTCATCATCATCTACTCCTATCTCGAGGTTAGTTGAAGAAGGTGCATCTGCATCTGGTTTAGGCAACTCTGAGCTTTTGTCTGAGATTCGTCTATTGCGGGAAGAGGTGAGAGGTGCAATCTTGGAATTCCGTGGAGGGATGTCGAAATTGACGAGCGCCATTGAGTCGTGTAATCAACGAATTGATGCACTCGAAGCCCGGATTGAGATCGTTGAACAACGCTCGGATCACGGTACTGCTGATTGTGATATTCGAGCATTGGAGGATACGATTACGGCGTTGAAATTGGACCTTAATGACCGTGACCAACAGTTGCTACTGAACGACATCGAGATTGCTGGGTTACCTGAGGAAAGTAACGAGCAAAGCGCCCACCTTGTTCTAACCCTTGGCCAAAAATTAGGAGTAACGATCGAGGAACGGGACCTAGTCAGCGTGGAGCGCGTGGGCCCCGTGGGCGCCGCGGCGCGCGAGCGTGGGCCAGCCCCCCGCCCGCGGCCCGTTGTGGCGCGGCTAGCGCGCCGCGCACTGCGCGATCAGCTGCTCGCCGCTGCTCGGGTCCGTCGCGGCATGACCTCGGCGGGCCTGGGATTGACATCCGCTGCGAGTCCCGTCTTCGTCAACGAAAGATTAACCTCAGCTAATCGTCTTCTCTTCCACAAAGCACGTTCCGAATCGGTTCACGCCCAGTGGAAATATGTGTGGACGCGCGGTGGCAAGATATTTGCTCGCAAAGAACAAGGTTCCCCCAGAATGCGCATCCGCACTGAAGCAGACCTCAGTAAAGTTTTTGGGTTATGTCAGCGTTAGTTCACACATACTTCACACTGTTTTCTGCAAGAATCCCCCGCCCATGTAATACAATGTTACGCTCCATAAGTGCTCTACTGATATGTAATTGCGCCCTTATTAAAAAACTTGTATACTTTATTTTTACGCTGTACATACGAGTGCTCGTAGTTGCTTATTTTGTAAACCATATGATTTTAGTGAGTGTTACTTTAATTCTGTTTATGCTATTTTATTTTCTAATATTGACTGGTCACTATTTATTGTATTACGTAAAAGGATCTTTGCATATTGTACCTTCTATTATGTGTCGTAATCTACTTAATTTTAACTGGCTGTGTTTTGAAACTGGCCTTAATAACATTTACAGTTGCTCAAATAGATATATTATATTATTAACTATTGTACTTTACATAAGGTGTAGTCTACCCATGTCATATCACATAGACATTTATATTTCAACCAAACTGAGACGGGGGCTACGTACTTCTTCTACTCTTTCTGACCATTTTCGCTGTTCACACTTCTCGCGGTACTATACATTCGCGTACAATTCTACACCTCCTTTTACTCTGACTTGGCGACACGTGACACTTCTTCATACAACTTTGTTACACTGTAAGCACATGTTAATTATTTTCTCATATATTATACAATTTCTTAAAATTAAAAAACTGAAGCTTGGGCTATTGAACCCCGGCTCACTTGGCACGAGACATGAGGAGTTCCTTGTGGCACTCGATCGTCTTGATGTGGATATCTTAGCCATTAACGAGACCTGGCTCAGGACAGGCGAAGAGGCCCGCGCGCCGGAGCCGCCCGGGTATCGCCTGCGGCACATCCCGCGCTCCGCCGAGGTTCGGTCTCGAGGAGGAGGTGTTGGTTTTTATATTAAGCAGGGTATCAATGTTCGTTTTATTAAACTTCGCCCCGCAACAGCACCAACCGTGGAACAAATGTGGTTCGCCCTAAAGATTAACGGTGTTAAGCTTGCAATTGGAACGGCGTATCGTCCGCCGTGGCTAAACATAGATACCTTTATCGACGCTCTAAGTGAATCTGTATCCTCACTAGGTATTTACGACCACATCATATTAATGGGTGATTTTAACATCAATATGTTATCTAGTGGTGATATAAATACAAGGAAATTTACTGAATTTTTGAGGAGCATGAGCCTTAGGCAATACGTAGAGGAACCTACACACTTCACAGAGCATAGTGAGACTTTAATTGACCTAATTTGCAGCAGTTCTACTTTATTTAATGTAAGTGTTAACCATATTCCAGACCTCAGCAGCCACGCATTCTTATCATGTGAAGTCAATGTTAAATTAGAGAAAGCTCCTCCAAAGATTATTACTTATAGACCTATTAAAGATATTGATACCGAACAATTAACAGCAGAATTAAAAGACATTGCGTGGGAGAATTTAGTCAGTCATGATGTAAATATAACTGTGTCAAATTTTACTAAGATTATATTGTATTTATATGACAAGTATGCCCCATTGAAACGTATTGTCGTTAAAAATGGTTCCCATCCCTGGATCACCTATAATATTAAACAAATGATGAGATTGCGCGATAAGGCATACACACGATGGAAAGCCACTAAATTAGATACTCATAAAAAATACTACAACGAATTAAAATCTACCGTAGCCAAAGCTATCCGTACTGAGAAAGCTGCATTTTTTAATCAATATGTCAATAAACATGTACAGAATCCTAAACTATTATGGAAAAATATGAAAAAGATAATCGATTTTAAAAAGAAGTCTTTCTCACTCCCTATTCACTTAAGTGATCCCACTAAGTTAAGTAATCATTTCGTGCAGCTTCCTGGAAAGACAAATAATGACAGGTCACTCCTAACTGAATTCTGTTCTAGTAGGTTTAGCTCATCCGTTTTCACTTTTCAACCCGTGTCTGAGGCAAACGTACTTAAAATCATTAAAACCATAACTTCTAACGCAATAGGTGACGATGGAATTACTCTTGATATGATTACTCTTACTCTACCATATACACTGAAAATCATCACGTGCATTATTAATTCATCACTGACATCCGGTATCTTTCCTCAATCATGGAAAAATGCTATCATAAAACCTATACCCAAAAATCAACATCCTTGTGAATTTAAAGACTTACGCCCTATTAGCATACTGCCTTTCCTATCTAAAATTCTAGAGGCAGCGGCTTGTAGACAGATCACTGAATATCTAGAGTTGAACCACATTCTGCCTGAGAAACAATCCGGATTTAGGAAATTTCGAAGCACAGCTACGGCTTTATCAGATGTTGTCGATGACGTCCTCACTGCCCAAGACGATGGAGAGGGTACCTTATTGGTGCTGCTCGACTTTTCCCGCGCCTTTGACACCATTGATACCGAAACTCTTTTATCGAAATTGGTATATTACGGTTTTGACCTGTACGCTCTCAAATGGGTCTCTAGCTATCTCTCTGGCCGTACTCAGTATGTTGAAGTGAAAAGTGAGACCGGTGTAACTTCTGTTTCTGCCACATGTGCCATAAGAAAAGGTGTGCCCCAAGGTTCCAAACTAGGTCCTATTCTCTTTATATTGTACACAGCAGATATTATTAAGTCAATTCAGAATTGTAGTTACCACCTTTACGCTGATGATCTGCAGGTGTACATCTCTTTCAAGCCCATTACAACTCTCTTAGCAGTCGAAAAGTTGAATGCCGATCTTGATCGGATTTCTCACTGGTCTGACCGGAATAATTTAGTCCTGAATCCTAAAAAAACCAAAGTTTTGTTACTAGGATCAAAAAAAGTAACTAACGATATATTAGCCCTAGACCCAGCTGTTTCCGTGAGTAATGAGCAACTGGAACTGGTTTCAAAAGCTCGTAACTTAGGCCTTGTAATGGATACGTACTTGCAGTTCGAGGAACACATCTCTGAAATTATGCGCTACTGTTTTTATAGGCTTAAGATTTTATATCGTATTCGGGACTGTATTTCAGTGGACCTACGTGTCAGGTTATGCGACGCGCTCGTGCTTGCTAAACTAAGCTATGTTGATACAGTCTTCGGTGGCTGCTTGTTGAATCGTACCAAAAAAGTATTACAGCGTATTCAGAATGCATGTGCCAGATACTGTTTCTCAATTCCCAAATACTCTCATGTATCGCCCTTTATAAATCAGCACAAACTACTGAATATGGTATCTCGTAATAAATTGCATTTTGCTTCTCTTCTTTTTGGAATCATCAATAACAGACAGCCTTCATATTTGTACAATAAATTAGAGTTTTCACAACGTAAAATTAGGATTGCTTCTCGTCTTTTATGCCCAAAACACAGGACAGCCGCTTTTCGAGGCAGCTTTCGATTTGCCGCCTCAAAATGTTGGAATGATTTGCCACCGCCGATTCGTAATTCACAAACTATTCGTTCTTTTAAGTTAAAATTAAAAATGTTTCTCTTAAACTTACAATCTTCTGCGCAGCTGCCGTCTCAGTAAAACAGTACTCACTCTGAACCATAATAATATTATTGTAAACGTATACATTCTGTTACCTTTTGTACCTACTTAATTATGTAACATCGTGCTATCAGCCCCACAGTCAGCTAATTCCCCATACCTAGTTTTGTTTTTTTACAGCGTCACCTTCACTTCACTTTACTAATCATTTAATTTTTTACTTCAGTCTTTTTTATATTTTTTATTATTATTTAAACGGTACCACTGAAAATCAGCGCCGCGGCGCTTGCGTCACGGCTAATGCTGAGTGGTTACCCTTTTGGTGCATTGAACTATTAGTGTTCGTTATTTTATTACGTTAGATGTGCCTACCTGTGTAATACCTCCGATTTACATATTTGTTAAAACTGGCATGTATTGTTTTGCACTGAATAAACGTTTTTTCTTTCTTTTTTTTTCTTTCTATATACCTACATAATATACCTACACATAATAATATACATAAATAATAATACACAATTAAATAAATTATCATCATCATCAGCTTACCAACATAGTATTAAATTAAACGCCCTTTTCTTCGATTACAACACCTTTTTATTCGCTCTCAACTTATTTTCACAACTTACAAGATACAAGTCATAGCTTAAGTATTTGAACCCGTTGACAGTCCGTGTTCGCGTTCGGATAACCAATCACAATCGTCCCGTACGTTCGGAAATCCAAGCGTGAATATGATTGAATGTTAAAGTAAATGATTTTTTTAAAAAGATAAAGACATGACTTGGAAAATAATCTAACAATAGATCTAATGCTGGATCTATGTCCAGTCACTTCAGTTCCGTTCGGACCTATGCCTCATCCAAGAACAAAAAATTTACATTTATTTTCCTTAGTCACCACGCTTGGCATGTGAGTTGGAGACCGCAGTGAAAAAAAGGATTTTATCTAATTTGAAATGTCAATAAATATATTGCAAGTTTCCCAAAAATGCAGTCCAAAATATCATTGATATATTTTTTCTAGCATTTCACCATTTCAGTTTATAAAGAAAGGATGCCAATCAAAGTATGAAGCCGTTAAAATATGCAACATTTTTACATTGAAAATCAAAACCGTGTATTTTTTCTATAAAATGTGAAGAAAAAATATCCGAAAATTGTTTTTTTTTTCTTTTTTTTTTCTTCCCTACGCCTGATGGAAAGCGAAAGAGAAGCCCCAAGTGGCTGTGACAACGGGCAAGTAACTGGCGTCACCTGTCAGTTGCCATGCCACCGCCATGCCGGCCTAACCCTTAACTCCCACGATATAATATTTCAAGTTGCTCAAAAATGCAATCCAAAATATCATTGATAGGTATATTTTATCAACATTTCAGTTAACAGACAAAGGATGCCAATCAAAGTATGAAGCCTATAGAATTTGCAACATTTTTACATTGAAAATCAAAACCGTGTATTTTTCCTATAAAATGTGAAGAGAAAATATCCGAAAATTGTTTACTTATTTTGTTGTTCAAATATTATGTATCCTACCTAAAAATTTAAATTAAAAATATCTTTATTTTTATACTTTTACTGTATGTATGGGGATGTAAGGGAGCGATCTATCACCTTTTCTCTCCAAGAAATCTTCAACTGCCCGTGGTGCATCCTGCCGAACAACAAACGAGGCTCTGGCAAACCGACTGGTGGCGGTAAAACCGTCACGATAGAAGGCATAGCTAAATACAGGCCGATGACGGGCAGCAGCGTCACCGGAGCAAGAAGCTACGCCCTGCGATCGCCTACCCGCCTGCCCAGCGCCAGCGTGGTGATTATGGGTATATCCTCCAGAAGTTTGCCCTAAGTGGCGAACAACTGGAGAGGCCTATGTCCAGCAGTGGACTGCAATAGGCTGATGGTGATGATGATGATGTACTTTTACAAGCGACCCGCCCTTGCTTCGTTTCTGGTATTTCAGAAACAATTCATTGGGTTACAGTACTAATATTACTTTTAGTAAGGATCCCTGATATTATTATTTTCTAGTAATAAACATAGGCTATGTTTCACAGAATGCATGTACCTATGTAGCTTTCCAATGGTGAACGATTTATTTAAAACGGCGCAAGTAAATTTGAGTTTATTCATTACACACAAAAATACAATCTATATGTCGCAGTCATCTGGTTGAATCTCCTATTCAATTGAATGACTAGCGCGTTCATTAAATGCCGACATTCTATTGAATGACTAGACCGAACGTTGACTAAACACGCGTCACTTAACGTCCAACTAGGTAGCGGATTGAAACATAGCCCTTTGAACAGAGCGGACGCAAAATCAGTCAGGTGATTGTAATTTAGTTCATTTTTTTCCCACTCATTGGCGTTAGTAGTCACCGAAACAAATATGGCGTCAAACAGCTGGCACAAATAACACTGTGTTGATAATTTCTTGATAAGATTTACTTTAAAGTGACTTATTGGTAATAATACGTAATAAATAGTGTGACATCATGGATTTACCCATTAATACACAGCCGCCGGATATATTTAAACAAACATTTGAGGTGAAACTGACTGAATACGAACAAAAAAGTCAAGGTAAGTAGGGATTGTTATTGTTTAGTTAAGAGTGAGGGCTATGTAACATAGTATTATTGTTGCCGTGAACACAATTACAATTTATTTTGTTGTTACCATTCCAGGTTCCCAAAGAAAACCATGGACTACCGAAAGAATTTTAGAGGTTATAAACAATGTTCGCAAAGCTAGGTGATCCATGATTTCTAAGCAATCCAGGACATCTATGGATTATTATTGGATATCAAAGTACGATACTATGGTTATAGCGAGTTTTTTTAATATTTAAAAGGAAATCTCCCGATGACCCGACAGTGCGTATAATACCTATAAAAATAGAATATAAGAATAGTTATAGAATCGAATATTTTGGCACATTGGAAGATATCCATAAGGCATGCGGTCATGGTGGACGAGACAAAATGTTCCATGCTAACAAGTCAAGATATTGTATATCAAGAAAAGCAATAGAAATATTTCTTGCTCTTTGTCCTACATGTGAAATGAAAAAGGCCTTACCCAAAAAAGGTATAGTAACAAAGTCAATAGTATCACATGATTTCAATATTCGAGGTCAGGTAGATTGGATGATATTACTAATTTAATAAATGAAACTGATTCTGTGATTACAAATTTTAGTTTTTTTTTACCTAAACCATCATTTCACCGTTTACCTATTCCCGATGTATGATGAATACAATAATGGAGCTCAACGGAACTTTTTTGATTTTGATGTCCACCACTAGGGGCAACGGGAAGATTTCAGTAGCGTTGTCCCCCTGGGGGATATAGCAACTTTTTTCCCGATGTCCACCAGTGGTGCACAAATAGTGGGGGACATCGGGAAAAAACGCATTTCACAAGGTGACGAAAGACATAAGTTAACAACTTTTTAGAATCTCAGAAACATCCATACTTTAATGAATTACTTTTGAAAAATTATGATAAATCTTAAGACTTAAAATACAATATTAAATCATATTAAGGTGTGTCCTCATTTTTGTTATCTAAAGTAAGTTCCTTTTTAAGTTGTGAACGTATGGTCACCCTAATTAAACATTACCTATTCGGCTATATCATATTCAACGACTACGCTAAATGACGTTTAGTCAAGACGTTGAACGTTACAATGAACAACTTGGCGAGTTGTCCTTTAGGCATTCAATAGAATGTCGGCATTCAATGAACGCGCTAGTCATTCAATTGAATAGGAGATTCAACCAGATGACTGCGACATATATACTCTTTATAATATACGTGTAGCTGACAAGCACTTAAAAATTGTCAGGTAATATCCACCAATAAAAATGGCTTGACCACCGAAACTTTTGTGCAACTGGTGACCCATATAATGTGAAGACTTAAGAATAAATAAATAACCTAAGACATGCCACGCTGGGCCACACAGCGTCACCAAGCCCCAAACTGATAAACTTACATATATACATTTTTTGTATGATAAAAAATAAATACATACCCATTCTTGGTTGCTGTACCCATTTGGGAACACTTACTTATTGATGGTAAAAAAATACAGTAAAGACACCAGGGGAAATATTATTGCGTTTTTGAGTAGTTAAGACTACAGAGATTTAATTTGCAATTATAAATTTTAGAGAACATTTGTAATTTTGTAATAATTACTTGCTGAATTTCCTAATCAAAATTGGCATGGAGGTATGTATAGTTTTTTAAATGTTATAATATGTAGACAAATGTAAAAACTATATTTGCTTCTAATTATATGAAATTAAACAGTTAATTATTGATTTGTACTATATTGCAGTAACGTATGATGAGAATATAAGTTTCAGCGACATTCGAAATATCGCTGTGCCAATTCGGGTACAGTGGCCACAAATGGAATAATATTATCTATCTTTTTTTCGGAGTTATAAAGAGTCGTAAGCTTAGATATAGTACAAGTAACAGCTTTGAAAGTTAGGAAGAGGCTATATATTTCATCCTTGAAGATAGTGTAAATTTAGAGTATGATTTAGATCAACCACCACTAGAACCCAGTGTGGTTACTGATGAAGAAGAGGGTTTCGATTCTATTCTCCAAATAATTTTCAGATAGAAGTTTCCGAAAATATTGAGTAGGATTAGTTCTCAATTTCTTCTTTCTTCTCAGCTTTCTTTCGGATTCACTTTCTTAGGGAAGAAAGAATCAAGGGGAGACTGATTACAGATTCGATAAAAAAACTAAGTTTACTGGTTCACTGGACAGACAACAGCATTTTCCCAATTGCATCGAATTACGATTTTCAGACTCCGGCAGGGACTGAAAAGATGGTCTGCAGAAAAGAACCATGAGGTTGACATGAGGATGTTCTAAAGAATATAACATGGGTGTAGTTGATGAAAAAAATCAATCCATTTCACTATACAGAATCGGCATTCATGGTAAAAATGGTGGTGGGTTTACCTTCATGATTGATATGGTCTTATCAAATGCTTGTTGGTTGCACATACAATCCTAAGAGGAAGCTATGGACCAACTACTATTTCAATGAAACATAATAATCAGATTATATCAAAAACAACCGCCACAGCGACACTCTGCTTGAACTTCGACATCTATAAGTTTGAAACTAGACGGTGCTGACCTTGTTCCTGAAAAGCTACCGAAACGAGTCTGTGTATTTGACACAATCGAAGCCATAGTGGCTACAAAAAACGCAAGAAATATTGCGCATTTAAAAAAACTTGTTACAAAAATTAACACCCTTAAGTGGCCAGTGTGCCAATTTGGGTACGCCCCTGTAAAAATCTAAATAAACAAATTTTCGATTTTTTTTCATGTTCTAATATTCTTTTGTAACCCTTATTATAATTAAATAAATAAAAATCTAAATAAATCCTTGTACTTTTCCTTTGGCCATTAATGGGTTATACATAGAAACACCCAGACCAAAACAAACAGACATGTTCAAGAACACAAATGTTTGTACTGTGCGGGACTCGAACCCACGACCTTTGGCTCAGAGGGCAGAGGCCAAATGAGCCATCGAGTCAGTCATCATATTAATTAACAATACATAACCAATTTTAACTAACCCGTTCCTTATACCTGTATACATTCGCAGGTTATAAAAATCTTACGTCTCCTTAATTCTTACGGCATGTAACTTCTAAGTAGCAATAAGTGTCAATATATTGTTGTTGTATGTATGTTTAAATAACAAAATAAAAAAAATCGTATTCAGAAAGGGGCTTCTATCGAGAAAAAAATCTACAGTTGCAATTTTGTACGGAATCTATTGGCCAATTTTTAAAGCTTTTATCTATCACTAGCTGCTGCCCGCGGCTCTGCCCGCGTGAATATTCGTATAAAACATAGCCTATGTGTTAATCTGATGTACAAACTATATTCCTGTAAAGTTTCATTAAAATCCGTTCAGTAGTTTTTGCGTGAAAGAGGAACAAACATCCATCCATCTATCCAAACAAACTTTCGCGTTTATAATATTAGTAGGATTCGGGTAACGAATAGAAAAAGACATTTGATTGAATGCCAATAGAATTCTGATAAGGATCGTCATGGGAAAAAAATCGGTCAAGCGAGAGTCGTCTTGCTGAACCCAAAAACATAAGAATATTTTAAATGTATTTTTCGTTTTATATGCCTCTGTTTAATTACTAGATTGCCATAATCTTCATCATCAGCCTATCGCAGTCCACTGCTGGATAGGCCTCTCCAGTTGTTGGCCACTTTGGGAGGACACACCTGGAGGCTTTACCCATAATCGCCACGCTGGGTGTCTGTACAACCAGCTACGCCCTGCGATAGGCCTGTAAGTATACGATAGACATGGACTAGTTCAGAATGTGGCAAAACAGAGAGTGGTAGGGCATAGCGAATCTTCGCTCGAATTGAGCTGCCCGCCCGGGGAAGGACCTCCACCAGTAGAATACCGCAGCCAAATGACCTCCGGGTCGTGTTTCTGCTGATGACTAAGGTTTCTGGAGCTGGGTAGGGAAGCCATTATGTCGAGCTACTATTAAAAAAAATGCTCCTGCCCGTTTCCTGATACTCCTTTAGTCGTCTTTTACGACACCCACGGGGCGAGATGGGGTGGGTCCTATTCCAAATCTGGGAACCACACGGAACTAGATCAAAGTAGTAATTCTTTTAATTTCCCCGCGGAACCCCAAATGAAACCAGAAATGAAACAAAAGACTACCCCGTGAATCGGACAAAAGGATGCAAATTGCTTGTACGGAGGTCACAAAAAACTAGGGTCAAAGGTCGACTCAGCGATCCATCCTTATTAAATACAGCTTCGGGTCCAAATCGGCCCTGTACAAAAAGCTAACCCATCTAAAACAAAAGGTGTCGACATGACCCGAGCTCGTAAAAACCTTAGGTGGCAATTTTTCAT
>CM062086.1:18422317-18511415 GCA_031163375.1 Conogethes punctiferalis | reverse complement strand
ACCTTGTTAGGGTAAGCCATGTACGCACATGCAAAATGCTATGTCGTAACATTGGTAAATGATTATTAGTTTAATTCTGTGTCTTTATCCCGTTGTAATGTGAAAGGAGCGAACTGTATTAGAGATATGTCGGGCAACAACACTTGCACTGCTCAGATGGTATTGATCTAAAGTAAGTAGCTCAAGCCCTTGCAATTTGTAGGCCTTAAAATTGGCTGTCATCAAGAAAAAATGTTTGAAATTTAGTCAAGAGCTGTTTTAGCACCTAAGTATAGCTTTAAGCTTTAGGTATGAGTGATTTATACTATCATAATAAATAATAAATAAATAACCCAAGACATGCCAACTGGGCCACTCATCGCCATCTAGCCCTAAACTAAGCCGAAGATTGTACTATGGGCACTAGACAATTGATAAACTTACTTAGATACTTTTTTGGTGAATAAATGCATATTATGCATAGTAAACACCCAGACCCACCAGACTACAAACAGACATGTTCATGAACACAAATGTGTCTACTATGCGGGAATCGAAACCGCAACCCTTGGACCAGAAGGCAGAGGTCACTACCAAATGAGCCATCGAGCCATTCAAATATGTATTAACGGTACATATTCCAAACCTCTGTATGATTTGTCTATCTCATTCCGAGTTTTAGAGTATTGTAATTAATTAGTAAAAGGCTTAAGTCTAGAAGTTGTTTAACCAAAGCCTTCTCAGACTCGTTTGAAACCTTGCGTTTGAACTTAAATTACTATTCCATCAGACTTTCCGATTGAAATATTCCCTCTGATGTACTAGGTATATAAAAGATTCAACTTGTTGAAATGGAAAGATATAATTAGGTAGACCAATTACCACCATTGACTTAGAATTTATAGCATAAATATATTGTGGTGGACAGAGAAGTTTTTATATACGTTTACTATGTAAATAGTTTGTAGATGTTTTTCTTTTATTACAGTATGGATGGCAGACGAGCATTCCGTCTGATGTTAAACGGTTACTGACACATTTTACTACTTTGGAAGTGTCTCTCGCCGCAAACTATTCAGTTTAGAAACCTTAACATCATTTTAAAATACCTATTTATAGATACTCCACACGTATAGGTCTGATGAAAAAAAAATTTTTGAGTTTCAGTTCTATGTATGGGGAACCCCAAAAACTTTGGACTTTTTTCTGATTTTATTTTAAAATCATAATGCAGTTAACAGAATACTTCTACGTACTAAATTTCAATAATGTAGCTCTTATAGTTTCGGAATAAACTGGCTATGACATACGGACGGACAGACACAGACAGACATGACGAATCTATTAGGGTCCCGTTTTTTCCATTTGGCTACGGAACCCTAAAAATGAGCCAGTCAATAACAATTTCATGCTCACCAGCACATCAGGAACATGGTGAGGGTATAAGCGAGCACTTTCTCCGGCACGCTGGCTTCGTTGCTGGAGCTCCTGCTGGCCAGCTGAGCCCACAGCAGCCAGCAGATGCCGGCGCCCCCCGCCGCGCCTCCCACCACCATGTAAACGGGGATGCGGGGAGACGCGGGACAGTCGCGGATGTACTGAACTCCTGGAAACAAAGTATGCGTTAGAAGGTCAGGTCACATCTATATAGAAGGAGAGGAAGTAGAGAACTTTTTATCGAATTGAGCCGCCCGTGCCGGGGAAGGACCTCTACTCTATAGAATACCGCAACCAAATGACCTCCAGGTCGTGTTTCTGCCGCTGAGTCGGGTTTCCGGAGCTCTCGTGGGTGGTTAGGATTGGGCCGGCATGAAGGTGGCAACTGACAGGTAACTGACCAATTACTTGCTCGTGTCACAGCGACTTGGGCTTCTCTTTCGCTTTCCATTTGGCGTAGAGAAGCTATTATGTCGAGCTACTATAAAAAAGACAATTATGGCCCGCAAGCTGTGATGACTAGGACAGGAATAATTATGAGAGGGAATAATTCCTTAAGTATGTTCCGCCTCTCATGATTGAGACTTCAACCGCTCGATGCAAGATCATCATCATCATCAGCCTATAGCAGTCCACAGCTGGACCTTTCCAGTTGTCCGCCACTTTGGTAAGACATCTGGAGGCATTACCAGGACGGTTTTGGCAGAGTGCTGGGCACAGGAGGTTTATTACGGTTTGCCATTGAAGCGCAAAGAATCTGTTGATCTATAACAAAAAAGCAGACTTTTTTGTCTGATTTGATTTATTATATTTTTATTCCCACATAACCGACCATTAATAAAACACTTCTTCAACATTTTATCTAATAAAATAACTAACATTTAATAACGCTGTTTGGATAAGGATTCAATGCTGTAATGAGTTTTAGTTAGGGGTCAAACTTTTGCCGCGAAGTCAATATGCCCACTCTAATTTAAAACTCCCAGTTTCAATTTAACAATAACTAATTTCAGTTTTTGTTGAAGAGTTTTTAGATTACAAATTAACCCATTAATGGCCAAAGGAAAAGTACAAGGATTTATTTAGATTTTTTTTATTTAATTATAATAAGGGTTACAAAAGAATATTAGAACATTTAAAAAAATCGAAAATTTGTTTATTTAGATTTTTACAGGGGCGTACCCAAATTGGCACACTGGCCACTTAAGGGTGTTAATTTTTGTAACAAGTTTTTTTAAATGCACAATATTTCTTGCGTTTTTTGTAGCCACTATGGCTTCGATTGTGTCAAATACACAGACTCGTTTCGGTAGCTTTTCAGGAACAAGGTCAGCACCGTCTAGTTTCAAACCTATAGATGTCGAAGTTCAAGCAGAGTGTCGCTGAGGCGGTTGTTTTTGATATAATCTGATTATTATGTTTTATTGAAATAGTAGTTGGTCCATAGCTTCCTCTTAGGATTGTATGTGCAACCAACAAGCATTTGATAAGACCATATCAATCATGATGGTAAACCTACCACCATTTTTACCATGAATGCCGATTCTGTATAGTGAAATGGATTGATTTTTTTCATCAACTCCACCCATGTTATATTCTTTAGAACATCCTCATGTCAACCTTATGGTTCTTTTCTGCAGACCATCTTTTCAGTCCCTGCCGGAGTCTGAAAATCGTAATTCGATGCAATTGGGCAAATGCTGTTGTCTGTCCAGTGAACCAGTAAACTTAGTTTTTTTTTATCGAATCTGTAATCAAAGTCTCCACTTGACTCTTTCTTCCCTAAGAAAGTGAATCCAAAAGAAAACTGAGAAGAAAGATGAAATTGAGAACTAATCCTACTCAATATTTTCGAAAACTTCTATCTGAAAATTATGTGGAGAATAGAATCGAAACCCTCTTCTTCATTAGTAACCACACTGGGTTCTAGTGATGGTTGATCTAAATCATACTCTAAATTTACACTATCTTCAAGGATGAAATATATAGCCTCTTCCTAACTTTCAAAGCTGTTACTTGTACTATATCTATGCTTACGACTCTTTATAACTCCGAAAAAAAGATAGATAATATTATTCCATTTGTGGCCACTGTACCCGAATTGGCACAGCGATATTTCGAATGTCGCTGAAACTTATATTTTCATCATACGTTACTGCAATATAGTACAAATCAATAATTAACTGTTTAATTTCATATAATTAGAAGCAAATATAGTTTTTACATTTGTCTACATATTATAACATTTAAAAAACTATACATACCTCCATGCCAATTTTGATTAGGAAATTCAGCAAGTAATTATTACAAAATTACAAATGTTCTCTAAAATTTATAATTGCAAATTAAATCTCTGTAGTCTTAACTACTCAAAAACGCAATAATATTTCCCCTGGTGTCTTTACTGTATTTTTTTACCATCAATAAGTAAGTGTTCCCAAATGGGTACAGCAACCAAGAATGGGTAAATAGATAGATACTCTTTATTGCACAAATACAAACATTTACAGACATCTTGATGCATAAATTTGAGCGGGCCCATCGCTAGAAAAGAATCGATAGAAAGCGATCTCTTACAGACAACCTTCAGGTAAAGAAATTTTCTTAAGAGAAAAAAGATTTCTTAAGAGACTTATGTGACGAACAACTAAAGAGATGTGTGTCCTGCAGTGGACTACAATAGGCTGTTGTTGATGATGATGAGGATGATGATCTGTCTATATCATAGACACCTACGGAATGAGACGGATTCATCATCAGACATCATCATCAGACATATGCCTCTCATATTCTCATACAGCAGCGTCGCCCGCGATCGCCAACTCGCCTGCCAGAGCGTGGCGATACGGATATGATTGTTCGCACAAAGTGGAAAATAACTGGAGAACCCTATGTCCAACAGTGGATACGATAGATGACATGACTTAAATGAACGACTTTTTTCGATTGTAACAATAAAACAACTCAAAAGCTTTACATAGCTTATAACTTTACATAGCTAACATATAAATGTATACATGTAAATGTCTTACAACACCACCCCTCATTTTCCCTGTCAAGTACCTACCTAACAATCAAATCATATCGCCACGTCAAATCTCACCACAAACTTTCGTTTCAAAAACAATCTCGTGATTGCAAAGCAGGAAAAGGAATTTTAAGTACCTCCATCAACATTTAAAAGGTCTTTAAAAATTTAAACGTCGCTAATTCGAACGGTAGCCTCGAAAACAATCCGATAAGGAAAGTCAAATGAGCGGGCTGGATTAGGTAACAAAAGGAAAAACGATTTGCACTCCGGCAGTCGTAAGCAGGGGTTGGGACGGGTACAGTTTTCATATTCATACATGGATAAGCTTAAACGTAATTATTAGGTTACCTCTGTTATTTATAGGAGAAGTATCTACTAGTATTTTTATTGGATCACTTTTTAACCCTCGGTAGGTAAACAAAAAAGGCCCTCCCTGCCATTAACAGAAAACTAACACAACGGCTCCTCAAGCTGAGCAGAAATAAACTAAGGCAGATCGTGGCGGTCATGACAGGCCACGGCCCCTTCAACAAGCATCTCCAAAATCTAGGCATCACGGACAGTCCACTGTGCAGAGCATGCCTAGAAACCAAGGAAACAGCCGCCCACATTCTGATGGAATGCTCTGGTGTGGCATCATACCGGTCAAAACACCTCGGTCAGCCTGAAGCACTCCGGGACGTCTTCAGCAGGCTAAAGGATCTTCAAGGATAGCATGGGCAGCCCACCTCACGCAAAATAGGCGCATATTCGTCGAGTTGAAAATTAATAAATAAATAAATAAATATCAGACAACATCACATACATTGCTCCGATCCCAAAGTAAGTAGCTTAAGCACTTGTGTTATGGGTAAAATTTATGTGATGATACATTTTATTTATTGTCTCATCTGTACACTGAACTTTCAATTAACTAAAGTTAATTCCGCAAACACTCCCGGTTCACGAGCGGGCACGTGACACGCGGCCGCAATCACGCGGGCGGTCCCGCGGCTCCCGCGAGCCAGATCTAATTCCCTCCGATCCTGCGGGACGGGCGCGGATTAACGTGTTTATGATTACTGACGTCAGCGCTCTCATTACGCGATTCGTTCAATGGCAAATGTGATTGGAATCTAATGTTGCTTGTAGCAGTGTAGGTAAATATATTGTGTTTTGTTTATCGTTACTAAGTGCTAGATTGGTTAGTGGAATTTGCTACGCCTTCAATTGTGATGGTTATACCGCCACCAGTCAGTTGCCAGCGCCTCGTTTGTTATTCGGCAGGATGCACCACGGGCAGGTGAGGTTGGCTTGGAGCGAAAAGATATAGGCCGCTCCCTTACATCCCTAGGTAAATATATTGTGTTTTATTTATCGTTAGCAAGTGCTAGATTTGTTGTTGAGTGGTCCAGGCAGGACCGAGTTAAGTGGCGAACAAATGGAGAGGCATTATGTCTGGTCCAATCTCATCTCGTTATTGTGATGGTTATACCGCCACCAGTCAGTTGCTAGCGCCTCGTTTGTTATTCGGCAGGATGCACCACGGGCAGGTGAGGTTGGCTTGGAGCGAAAAGAAGATAGATCGCTCCCTTGCATTCCTAGAGATTGATCTACTGCAGCCTTATTCTCTCCTTCCACCACCTCCTTTTTTGGTGTTCACACAACACACTGTTCTTCCCAATTATTCAAGGATTTAGCCACCAGCACCCCCTTCACCCCTTTTTAGAGAGGTAGGGCATAGCGAATCTTCGCTTGAATTAAGCCGCCCGTCCGGGGAAGGACCTCCACCTATAGAATACCGCAGTCAATGACCTCTAGGTCGTGTTTCTGCCGGTGAGTTTCCGGAGCTCGTGGGGGGTTAGGGTTGGGCCGGTATGGCGGTGGCAACTGACAGGTAACTGACCAGTTACATTGCCCGTGGTCACAACGCCTTGGGCTTCTCTTTCGCTTTCCATCAGGCGTAGGGAAGCCATTATGTCGAGCCACTATAAAAAAAAAACCTTCTGGTGGTAGAAGGATCAGTACGCAATCTAACTATAAAATTGACTTCTGAATGTAATATGGGACGTAGTTATGCTACAACGTTCCAATCCACAAGGTGGCCAAAATCGAGTTTCATGCTCAAGCTACGTATTTAGGACCGTTCTCTATCTACTGGTGAAGACACTGACACTCTAACCATAGTAATTACCGAAATAATTAAGCCGTGCAAACGATAAAACGTTCCAAAAGACCTAATCGTATTTTTAAAAAAGTGTCCAATTCATTTGGATCGTATTTTTTAATTCGTTTTGGAAAAACAAAATGATCCAGGGAACTTGAAACGTTTAATAAAAATATATATTATGAAAATATCTATTTCTATAAAACGTTCCAAGTACTTCCTAATGTTGAAAAGAAATTATAATGATAAAAATAAACGATCCAAAACGTATTATACTAGTAGGATCATACATTTATCTAATCATGAAACGATCGATCACTTAACAATAACATTATTAATGTTCAAAAAGTGTTGTATTGTCAATGTTATATTATGCTCATAGTGCTTCTCAGGAAAAATTTACACTATCTTTTGATTCAGTATTAGCTGAAATATAGCTATAAGATTATATTTTGCTATTTATTAAGAAATTAAATATTAACTAAACCCATTTTTGAATACAATTACTTAAAAATATACGATATCTTCTGATGTCTGGAACGTTATCACTAAAATAATATGATCCAAAGAAGAAAGTCTTTGCTATATACGGTCAAAAGGAAGGATTTGGTACTGAGGCGCCCCGGCCTACAGATGAGAACAATATTCCATATGAGTCCCTGGCTCTTGATCGGCTTAAAATTGAGCAGATTCTCGTTCCCCCCATGGATAGGACCGAGTACAGAGAGGTCTCAATTTCACCCACAAGGTTATCTCCGGCTTTCTGTGATAGTATCCCGAGAGGCTTGTACATTACCCATGTATAAAGCGCCCCTGTGGCTATCACCTGCATAATAATGTATGCTGCGAATATGCAACATGTCATTTATATGCAGAAGAAGAATAAGGTAGGGGACAGTACACAGCCTTGTGGCACACCAGCATTCACGGGCTTTGCCTCAGAGCAGGAACCGTCGACAACGACACTGATGCTCCGCTCCGCAGGAAAACTGGCAAGCCAACCACACAACCCTCTCAGGAAGTCCATATGAAGAAAGTTTCGCTAAAAGCTCTTTGTGCCAAACACGATCAAACGCCTTTGCTATATCCAAACTAACAGCCAAAGCCTAACCCTTGCTCTCAACCGCCTCCGCCCAGCGGTGTGTGAGGTATACGAGTAGGTCACCAGCCGATCGACCCTGACGAAAACCGTATTGGCGATCAGAGATCAGCTGGTGTTCCTCCAAGTATCCAAGGAGTTGGCGATTTATTATTGTCTCCATTAATTTAGAGAGCAATGAGGTAATGGCAATTGGTCTGTTGTGGGAAGGGTCCGATTGGTCTCCCCTTTTTGGAAATCGCATGACAAGCGCAGACTTCCAGGATTTAAGGGACAATACCATTAGAATAGGAAAGCCGAAAAAGACGCGTGAGAACTGGTGCTAACTCAGGGGCACAGATTCAAGCCCACTCAACTTATTGATGCCAAGAGAGAAAAGCAGTCTACGAACATTGTCCTGCAGAAAACGAATGTTGATGGATGGTAGAGGGTAAATTCTCCCCGGTTATCAAGAATTCAGTTAGAGCAAATAGAAAGCCCAAGAGGTCTGCTTTCTCCTTTGCGGTATGGGCAAGCGTGTCATCAGCAGTACAAAGTGGTGTAAAAGACGACTTGCAGATATTTCCCAACATGGCCTTGGCAAGAGACCAAAAAGCTCTAGTCCCAAAAGGAAGTCTAGTGAGTCTCCCCACCAATTCCTCCGGATATAGCTGGAATTTGCAGCAGCTATCATTCTTTGTAAGACCTGGTGGCAATATTGTAGGTCTTAAAAAGACTGTAAAAGGAGAGGTTTCGATTATTAATAGATCTAACCTTATACAGCTGTTGCTAAAGGAAAACCTATTGCTCCAGCTAAATTGGCTAATTTACGATCTTTATATAAATCCATTCACATTTAAATAATAAATAATGTTGTTTTATTGTCTAATATTTATTTTAGATAAAAATATATAAATTACTTCAATATAGTAATTTTCCACATTTTGGAAAGGCTTTTCACAAAATTAATTTAAAAAGCCACCTTCATATAAAATGCCTTTTTGAAAAACGTTCCAAGTACAATTTTTTAAAATTTGTATGAGTAATATTATTTTATTGCAATGAAAGGTATATGAAAAAATAATATTTAATTATTTAGTATAGATGATACACACTACACACTACTCGGTTCTACGCGCTACCATAAAAAAGCGTACCACAAAAACACAAAAACGCAATTTTCCTCAGTTCGATCTGCGTGTGGATTGGAACGTTGTAGCATAACTACGTCCATATGTAGAGAAACTATAACCTAAACCACGTTGTAAATCACTTGATTAACGTCTGAGATACTATCAGTCGGGACGGGTTAACCAAAGGAATATTATTAGTTTGAATATTCATTTAGCGAATCCAGTTGAAGCCACTTTGGGGAACGTTTGCCCTTTTGCAGTTCGGCAAATGCATCGCGTTTTAGATTTAGCATTGAATGTAGTTGTAATGGAACTGATCAAACTTGGCAATGGAAATGGCATGGAAATGGCAAAAAAAAACAAAAATGGCAAATTGTTTATTTTATTTTTACACACTATCAATCAAATATTTATTTGTATAGACTTTAGAAAAGTACTCTGAATGGTCAATGAAAATGAAAAATATCCTTTATTCACAGAGACTTATGCCCAAGCACTTATGAAATGTCGGGTACAAATAAGAATGAGCTAATACCGGATTTAGAAAATGGTTTTCTATCGAGAAAACTAGCAAAGTTTTGTTCTCCCCTCCTTTAAATGCTCTGTTCAACGATTAAGTTGCGACAAAGGTTAATTACAATTTGTTTTTTTATAAGAAGAGCTTTCAGGATGACCTCACTCCACCTGATGGTAAGCGGTCGTCAAACAACCGGATCTCTTTTAGTTATGTACTTTTACATGAAAATGTAGAAATTGAAATGGTCTATTTGATATCATTGTTGTTTTTGTAACGTTTATGTAATTTTTATGTCAAAATTTAAATGTAAGTATGTGTCTATTTGCTGTTGTTGTGTTGTGATGTCAAATAGTAATAAATGTTCTATTTCTATAGTTTCACCTACGACCACTAGAGCAGGACAAACTAGTAATCAGTACTCTGATAACGTTTACAAAGGCAGTTCAAACTGATTAATAAAACGGAATACCAACCTAGTTTGAATATTCATTTATACGCTCTGCCATTTTTCATTCAGTATCTGGGGTAAGCTTGCCTCGCGCAGTCTGGCGCATGCACGGGGGCTCAAATTGAGAGTAAACTTGTCTTAATAGGAAACTTAGTCGATCGACTTGTGAAAATTAAACGCTCATGAGCGGACATACAAGTTAAACTCTAAAGTTAAAGTGTAAATCTAACAGTATATTTCCTTAATGATGGTAGTGACCTACTTTGCCATTGTGAGCCAAGGGTCGTGGGTCCAATAGGAATAGAGCGGTGACGGATAGTGTTGGGAAAACGGGAGATTGTTTTATCTCTACGTTTGATCCCGCATCACGCGAAAACTACTACCTGGAATTAAATGTGGTTTTCCACCAATGTATTTGCTAGAGGTCTAACTTAAAGTTTAGATACCATTTTATGGAAGTCCGTTATTTTCGAAACCCGATAACCCGGCGTGCGACGCCGCCGGCACAGCTAGTCGAAAAATAAATAAATAACCCAAAGGTTCTTTAAAAGAAATGAAATATCAAGCACCGGTGGTTTTTCACACGAATTTCTAAACAACCAGCATAATTATAACTCATTTCCATCAATTATCATTCATAATAAAGTGGAACACGAATAACATTACTTCCACGGCCCGCAACAACAAAGTCTTTCAAAAACAAAATGTAACCGAAATAAAAAGCTTTCATTTCAAAAGAAATTTCACAGACTCTATTCAAAGCACCCGAATTATTCGTGCAAGGGCCTTGATAAAATTAACTTGGCTATATCATTTTTGAGACAAACAGACGTACGGGGATGAATGAGGGGGGAATGGGGGGGGGGGGCTGTAACAAAGAATTGGACGCTGAATGTGTATTGCGAGGCTTCGTTTCCCGTTGTGCCTATATTAAGCGTTACAGTGTATGTGAACCGTGTGTGAACATGTTGGAATTTTTGACACTCATAATTTAGGTTCAGTTGCAATTAAAAAAAAAATAACTAACCGCAATTTTTAGCAAAGAAAAAAACCGACTTATGGACTAAAACAATATGGTGACAATTGGAACCAACTCGGAGGGACGCCCTTTCGAACAAAAAAATAATTTTTCTGAAGCGAAATGAAGCGCGAAGCTCAAGACCCGCCCGGGATGATAAAGTACTGAACTGTTAAGTTAGCGCAACCTTTCCCACGTGACTATGCGCTCCTGGTATTCATCACTCAGTCATCGATCGTTTTACGATGACGATTGGACATTTTGCAACTTCGACATCATCTAGAGAGAGATGGGGCAAAGCGAATCTTCATTGGCTATCGCAGGGCGTAACTTCTCGCTCCGGTGATGTTGCGGCCCGTCATCGGTCTGTGGTATTGGCGATCGCAGGGCGTTAAAAAATGATTAAAGGAATATCGATGGGTACAAATAAAACCTACTGCGGTAGCCAACCCGCCTGCCAAGCGAGGTGACTACCAATTCACCTCTGCAAATCTCCCAAATGCCTATGATAATAGGGGGGGTACCACTAACGCTCATAATTTTGACCATACATTTATCAATTCAAACACCCCAATCAAACTTTCAAATTTTCAATAACAACTTTCTAACCAATTTCCACGGGCTAGTTGAACAGATCTGTCTCCGTAAGGTTCGTCAATCAAACATCAACAACTTTATCAGCTCTGACAGGTGCTAAATTGAATCTGCCATTTCATTTGAAGTTTTATTCGAAGCGTTTCGTTGGTTAACGTCTGTTTTGACCCTTTCAATAGATAGGTACTAAATAAATTAGGTTTTTAAAAGGTTTTTGATGTCATAATGTTACTAAATAGATCATGATTCTTATAATCATTCGTATTACTTCAGGTATTTAAGGTTCTGCATCCAAAAGGTAAATAGGAACCCTACTACTAAGACTTCGATAGCTGTATCTCAAGTACCGCGATAGCTAAACAGTTGAAACATACAACAATACTTCACTCTAACAATAAAATTAAAATAATATTTTATAGTAACTAAATAAAAAGTGTTTTTCTTGTCGCTTTTTGCTCGCAGAAATACATAACTTGTGAAAATGTAACTATCTAGCTATCGGCTCTTGTAATACCTGCCTGATAGACAGACAGATAGGCGGACATACGGATAGACAGCGATGGCAGGTGAGCATGACTTGTAGCCAGATGGTAGGTCCCGCGCTACGCTCTACACTCCCTTACATCCCTACTATTTAGTTGCCTACTCATTATAGTTTTGCTACACACCAATCTCTAAATGTGTCATATTTGGTCAATGTTAAGAGCGCCTAACATTTTGTGAGAGCGCCGCAAATCGTGTTAAGACCCGCGTCGCTCCACGCTTATCCGATTAACGGCGAATTTTACTGAACATGCTACGCCAACTAAATCTGACTAGAGAAGACAAAAGTGGGATGTATAGTAAATTTATTAACATTTGGGTACTTTTTAAAAAAAAAAGAAGGATGACCTCACTCCACTTGATTGTAAGCGGTCGTGAGGTCCAAATGTTAGGTCGACAGGCACAATAGGGCATACCCACCGCGCCTGTCGCCCTTACGGTCCACTGAGATGCCGTTTGACGCCCCGCCTAAAGAACCCAGGATTGTAAGAGGAAGGAAACACATGAGCTGGAACTGAACCCTTTAAATTGATCCAAATAAACTGATCACTGTAAAAAGTAGTACTATATAATGACTTGTGTACCTGACCAGGGATTTATGGGAGCGACCCATCATCTTTACGCTTCAAGCTTCACCTGCCCGTGGTGCATCCTGCTGAATAACTGACGAGGCTCTGGCGACCGACTGGTGGCGGAATAACCATCACAATTGAAGGCGTGACTAAATACCGCAGGCCGATGACGGGTAACAGCGTCACGGGACCGAGGAGATACACCCTGCGATTGCCAAATCGCCTGCCCATGGTGGCGATTATGGGTAAATCCTTTAGCTGTTTGGATAAGGTGGCGAACAACTGGAGAGGCCTATGTCTGGCAGTGGACTGAGATAGGCTGATGATGATGATAAAATGACCTAAAGAAAACGAAGTTTGACTTGATAAAAAGAATAATATCAAAGTTAAAATAAGTCGATTAGTCAGTAGTTGGGCGTATTTGATAAGTTCTGCAGTGGATACCGCGAGCAGGCAAGCGCAGTGTGGGACGCCCCTCAGCTAGGTGGAGTGACGACCTCCGCAGGGCGGCCGGCATCAACTGGATGAGTGTTGCTGCCGATCGAGCGGAATGGCGCATTTTGGGAGAGGCCTACGTCCAGCAGTGGACTGCCGCAGGCTGCCGATAATGATGATGATGGGCGTATGAGGTATACGTTGGTAGTATCTCTACTCACCGGCAGAAACACGACCCGGAGGCCATTTGGACGGGCGGCTCAATTCAAGCGATAATTCGTTATGCCCTACCTCTCCTAAAGATATGTCATGTGGGGGTAATTTGTGGGTGAGGCCTAAGTCCAGCAGTGGATGTTTGCAGGGTGATGATGATAATGATGATGATGATAAAGATGATAATGATGATGATGATTATGATAATGATGATGATGATAATGATGATGATGTCTACACAACATAATCGTTATTCCAGACTTTACCAGATAATGTACCTAATGACTGAAGATCCGCCTAATGATAGAAGTGTCGCCTAAATTACTAGCGAGACCCTTGTTACAAGATTAGCTCCGACCTTGTTATAGAGTGTTAACGATAATTAGTAGCTAAGATAATGAGCTTACCCATAATTAACATAATGACGGGCAGCGTCGACAGGCAGGCTAGGAACACGGTCATCACAACTGGAACAAAAAAAACAATAATTAGAAACTATATTAAATTACTAGCTGTGCCGGCGGCGTCGCCCGCTAGATATTGGGCTAAAAAAAATAACGGACTTCCTCAAAATGGTGCCTAAATTTTAAGTTAGATCTCTAGCAATACATTGGTTAAAACCGCATTTAAATCCATGCAGAAGTTTTCACGTGATGCGCGATCAAACATACAGATAAAAATTTCTCCCGTTTTCCCGACACTTCCCTTCACTGCATTGCTCTTATTGATTTTAGCGTGATCAAAAGTTTACTATGACCTGCCCAGAAGTATGAAGATAATTGTACCAAGTTTCGTTAAAATCCATTCAGTAATTTTTGTTTCTATAAGGAACATACAGACAGACAGACAGACAAAAATTTTACATACTTTATTTATTAGTATTTTATCGGTTAATGTTCTGACGCTAGTATTTTGTGCCATTATTATCTAGCCTGAGTGTTCAGTGCTCACCGTTATGTTTACGACATCTCCCATAAAGGTAAGTGATTGGATTTTACAAATTTATGGCGGTATCTATCGCTTATTCATTCGACAGCGATGGTGTATTATCAGGATACATTCCCTAGAGAATACATTTATTGTCCGTTAAGTATATGCTTTTTTGTGGCCCAAGACCGATTAAAGTGGCGAATTATTGGAAAGGCCTATGTCCAGCAGTGGACTGAGAAAGGCTGGTGATGATAATGCTACGCTTTTTAAAACGTTTGTAAAGTTTGTATCATGGGAAGTATAAAAGAGTTATTTAATAGGTATAATACTAGCTTCTATTTTTCACTATATTCCCGACCGACGGGCTCGATGGCTCTTTTGGTAGTAACCTCTGCCCTATGAGCCAAGGGTCGTGGGTTCGATTCCCGCACAGTACAAACATTTGTGTTCATGAACATGTCTGTTTGTATTGGTCTGGGTGTTTTCTATGTATAATATGTATTTATTTACAAAAAAAAAGTATTTAAGAAAGTTTACCAGTTGTCTAGTAGCCATAGTACAGCTTCGGCTTAGTTTGGGGCTAGGTCTTGGGTTATTTATTTATATCGTACATATCGCATCAATTTAAGATTTCATCCTTTTTTGAAAGTCAAAAATCATCCACGGCACGTTTTGCGGGCAATTTCGTGCCTCATGCAACGGCTCTATGAAATCAGCTTCGGGCAAGTAACTGGTCAGTTATCCGTCAGTTGTCACCGCCATGCCGGCCCAACCCTAAGCCCCCACGAGCTCCGGGAACCCTGCTCACCGGCAGAGACAAGACCCGTAAGTGATTTGGTTGCGGTATTCTAAGGGTCCTTCCCCGGACTGGCGGCTCCTAGTGTGGGATTCAGTGCCCCATTAACATATGTATGTTTTTTTTGAAATAAAAACTATTTTACTTTTACTTTTTTTTTTACTTTTTACTTTTTTTTAATTCGAGCGGAGATTCGCTATGCCCTACCTCTCTTGACCTGGAAAAAGAATACCGAGTACTTACTAGTTCTATTCATGATCTTCGCCGCTCGACAGACGAAGTCCACAGTCCCGGATGCCTCCATATTGGCGTCCTTGAGCTGGTAGGCCACGGAGCCGTACGTCGTCAGGCCCACCCCGAGGCCTAGGCCTCGCTCGCTGTACTTCTCTTGCTCGCCACATAGCCGCCTCTGTTCGTCCCCTGACACCTGCGTAATGAATACAATAGAATCACTTGAATCGTCATGTACAAATTGACAGGCTAGGTGGCTCATTTGGTAGTGACCTCTGCCCTCTGAGCCAAGGGTCGTGGGTTCGATTCCCGCACGATACAAACATTTGTGTTCATGAACATGTCTGTTTGTATTGGTCTGGGTGTTTTCTATGTATAATATGTATTTATTTAAAAAAAAAATATCTAAGTAAGTTTATCAGTTGTCTAGTACCCGTAGTACAAGCTTCGGCTTAGTTTGGGGCTAGGTGGCGCTGTGTGGCCCAGCGTGGCATGTCTTGGGTTATTTATTTATTTAAATGTAAATAAAAATGACTTTATCGTCGGATTAGAAAAGCTACTACCAAGAAGAACTGGTGAGAAATTCGATAGTTACTCTTTTTTAAAACTTAATTAAAGAGACTTAGCTACGACAGTAATGATGAATGAATGAATGAAAAATATTTTTATTCATATAGACTCGTAAGTCAACAAGTACTTATATGTAGCTAAATACCACAGACCGATGACGGGCAGCAGCGTCACCGGAGCGAGAAGCTACGCCCTGCGATCGCCAACCTGCCGTTACCTGCCTGCCCCGCGTGACGATTATGGGTATATCCTCCAAATGTTTGCCTAAGTGGCAAACACCTGGAAAGGCCTATGTCCAGCAGTGGACTGCAATAGGCTGTTTTATCGAGTTTCTATCGCGAGAAGATCGCAAGAAACTCTACAGTCTACTATTCAGCGCCAATACTTTTTCAATAATCGTCTTACAAGATTCATAACTAACTAAAGGTTACATAATGCACGTCTAGAAATTGCACACATTTATTTCTGGGCTTATTCCATAACGTAACACAGTTAAATTCATAGCAGCCCTGATTAAAACCTCTGCAATAACATAACCAAGCGGTGAGCTTATATTAAATCCCAAAGAAAAACAGGCTTACCCCATATTGGGGTGGCACATGTCAAGTATCGCTTGGATTCCCTCTACTATTTATTCCAACCCACGCCCGTTTCATTACGTCATCAATGAATCAGCTCCCGGGTGTTGGGACCAACTCGTGAAGGTGGTGTCAACAACTCGTTGTCAACTATCGACCCATATCAACATCAATGCCTCAGCCGCATGAGGAAGCTAACTCGTTGTCCTACGTTAACAATAACCGCAACGCGATGCGACGTGGAAATATCAAACGGTCTTTGGATGAAATAGTGGCTTACGTACGTTAAAGTACGAGTATAAGCTCGCATTACGTCGCGTCCACTCCCGAACAACACGTGCTGGACAGCATTGCCATCCGCATACCATTCAGGCGATGGTGGCGTGCACAAAGAGAAGTTCCTCGTTTCTGCCCCGCACTACTAAGTCATGGAATACCCTTCCAGCTCATGTGTTTCCTTCCTCTTACAATCCTGGGTTCTTTAGGCGGGGCGTGAAAAGGCATCTCAGTGAGCCTTCAGAGTGACGGCGACAGGCGCAACGGGTTTCTTCTATTATGCATGTCGACCTAACTTTTGGACCTCACGACCGCTTACCATCAAGTGGAGTGGGATCATCCTGAAAGCTCTTCTAATAAAAAATCGCTACATGTCGCGCCCCGTCGCTTATCTAGGACAATTCGTAAGTGTAGAGATTTTGTATACCACGGAAGACGCGAAACATACAACTTTTTTTTTTACATAGGGAATGCTTCTACGAATACACCAGGGCCCCGGCCCGGTTACGGGACACCTGAGCTAAGTGGGGCTCCTATGTCTTTAATTTCATCTAGCTGTGCCCGCGGCGTCGCGCGCGTGGTTATCGGTTTTCAAAAATAACGGACTTCTACAAAATGGTACCTAAATTTTAAGTCAGGCCTCTAACAATAGCCTCTAGCATTGGTGAATACCGTTGGTTTGAGCAAGTCTTTGCAATGCAGATACAATATTGCTCACCATACTTGCTTTTTCAGCTAGCTAGCTTGGAGTATAAATAGCAATCTGATAAGTTGTTTTCTTCGATACCGTTTTTATTCATGGCTTAAATCAAAAAAATAATCTAAGAATAATTAGTCAGCTTGTCAATATGCCCGTAAAATATCACATTTTAATACATCTTATGAAAACAAAGGTTCGTTATATTTAAAAATTGATCCGCTGTGAGCCAGGGCTCGTGTCCCGATATAGTATTTTATCCGCGCAACGACGCTAAAGTGATATTAAAAATAACTCCAATTCCTTCGGAGAACACTCTACAAATGGATGTCTACGTCCACGATTTACTGCTACTGGTAACTTTACAAGTTATTACAGCTAAAAGTATCAAGAATTTTTCTAAATCGTGTGTGTTGTTTAAGCCATCGTACAAATTTACTATTGTTACGTGATACACAATAAATAAATATCAGACAACATCACATACATTGCTCTAATCTCAAATTAAGTAGCTTAAGCACTTGTGTTATTGGTATCAGAACGACGAAGGGACCACAAATAAATACTTAAATACAAATTATAAACACCCAGACACGAAACAAACACAAGTGTTCATCACACGAATGTTTGTCCCGGGTGGAAATCGAACCCACGACCCTTGGTTCAGAAGGCAGGGGTCACTACCAATTGAGCCACCGAGCCAGTCAACAATTAAGTACAACAAGTCAATAACTACAACATCTCCTTTTTTACCCCCACAGAGGGGCTTTAGCCTACTCTAAACTAGGCTGATATATCATCATCATCAGCCTATCGCAGTCCACTGCTGGACATAGGCCTCTCCAGTAATGTGCCACTTCGGGCAAACACTCTCTACGATGACGTTGCTGCCCGTCATCGGCTTGTGGTATTTGGCTACGCCTTCAATCGTGATGGTTATACTGCCAGCAACTGCTGGCGTCCTCATTTGTTTTTCAGCAGGATGCACACCGTAGTGCATGAAGGTGAGGTTGATATCATGTACCATGATGATAATGAGTTTGTGTGGATGATACATAAGACCTTAGTAAACCACGCTAGCCCAGTTCAAGTCGAGTTCATCAAAGTACTCATAACAAAACCTTACTAACCTGACTGACAGAACTGGATGCTCTTCTTGAGCCGGTGTCAGAGAGGGCTCCGGTGCCGCTCTGGCGACCTCCCAGAGAGGCCCGGTACGGAGAGACGCTCCTCCCTCGAGTGCCTGTGAGAACGCAAAGAATTATAGAACATAAGACCATATTAATGGATATGTTGATACTTATATATACGTAAATATTTTTGTTGAATCGGCTGATAACCAAACATTCAAGTCCAAGAAAGCCTTTTATTATTGGGACCCAAAACCCATTTTGGGTCACCATTTCAATTTACTTAGCAATTTCTGTATACCAACCATGCAGTAACCCAATATACACGCGGATAATTTCCCCGAGGCATATGCCCCGCAATTTTTCACCTGCATTCAAACTTTTAATTACACAGTCGGACTTTTAAAACTGAACATACCAATTTGAATGGAACTCTCCAATCCTTCCGTCGGCGCAAACTTTTCGCTGCATAAAACTAAATTCCACTGAACCGAATACAAATTGCAAGCGAGACTTGTTACGACTCGTTGCTATATAATTTTCTAGCATTATTGCCGATTCCGAACAGTGCAAGCCTGAAGGGGCAAGTTTGAATAAACCTTTGGATGAACTTCAATCCATAAACTTACTATACGAAATATTATGTAGTCGGGTTGGAAAAGTTGGGGAGAAATAATAAAGCAATCGGTATAGTTATCTTGAAAGATCTTTACAATTTATGTGAATTTGATACAGAATATCGATTTGGAAGGTGTTATATCCCTTTTTTTTGAAGCATGGCTCTTGAATGTAAGCTATTATTTTACCCCATAGACACCTCGACACCGGAGGAATCACAGGTGCGTTTCGCATGAAAATTTAGACGCATGATTTCTCTCCGGTTTCCGCTCTTCGGTCGTACCTATTGAGTTATGCCCTACTGGATAACGAGAACAGAAAGACGTGTTTGTTCATATAGTTTTGCACACTTTTTTACTTGCTGTGTACGGATAACCAATGTTAGTTTAGCCTACAATAATATATCAAGGGTAGAGTACCCTTGTATGCGCTAAAATACTCAATTTTACATCACAGTGCATGATTTGTAAAACGTCGGCTTAGTCTGTATGTGATCCAATATGTACTTACTTAATTCGAATATAATAAATATTTTCTAGTGCTCACTCCAAGGAGAAGGAAGTTGAGCGATACAGTCATGTGCATCTTTGTCAAATTTAAGCGCTTCACTAAGTGCTGCATAGTTCACACGTGTGATTTCAAATAAGACATAACAGCTTTACTATCTGTCATACATTTCAGTAGAGTAGCCGTTTTAATAAAAATTTAGTAGACCAAAGTTACTACAAGACATTAAACTGACAATTTACTGGTAAACATTGCCCTTGTTTTAATTCCTCGCTATGATTCAATTAATTAAGCAAAAAACATTTTGTCAAAACCTGCTTATTGTACAAGATCCCTATTTAGGCTCATAGTCAGCGTCACAAGAAACGGGCTTAAGAGAAAAAACGAGGTCCAATTATTCTTTTTAAGGGTATCGTATTTACGGACAAAAACGACCAAATGAGAAAGGTCCACAAATGAAAAAAGGACGCCGATAGATATTCCCAAAATGTAAGTCGGCGAATACAAAGCATTCCTTTTATTGGCAAAGGAAACTTATTCAGGTATATTTTTACGTTCAGAATTTAAGGAGATATTTCAACTCACCTGCAGCTTGGCTGTCTTCACTTGCTCTCCTTTCCCTCGATACCAAAGGCTCTTGAAACGTCAATGTCAAACTTCCTCTTGGACTAATCTTCGAAGCATCTACTTCTCCAGTCACCAAGCTACCTCTGGCACTCCTCTCTGAAGGCGCAATACTGCCTCTAGGACTCCTCTGGGAATCCGGAATTAAAGATCCCCTCGGACTCCTATTGATTTCCACTAGCCTGTTAATATCAGGCAAGTCTTTCGCTTTCAAAGGCGCGTCGGGAGCTATGCTTCCTCTAGGACTCGTTCTTGGACTAGGCCCTAACTCCTTCTGACTCCTCGCAGGGTCTAACTGTATACTCGCCACGGAATGCCTCGGACTCCTGCCGACGTCAGGCACTAAAGAATTCCTTGGCTGGTTCCACGACGTCCCTTCCGGCACCAAACTTCTCCTAGGACTTCGAGCTGTGACATCTGGCGTAATACTGTTCCTAGGACTCCTGTTGAAGTCTTGTGGGTTCAAACTTAACCTGGACCCGTAAGCTAATTCTACTCCTAAATTGTTTCTATTTGGCGTTAACGTGTTCCTAGAGTTTGCAGGGTCTGGTGCTATGGAGTTTCTAGCTGATCTTTGTTCTGGTACGAGGGAGTGCCGCGGACTTCTGTGGTATGTCTCCAGAGCTGCTTCGGGCGCGAGGCTGGCTCTTGGGCTGCGTTGTGGAGGGGGAGACGGCTCGATTTCGTCATCAGTCTCTGTAGTGGCGAGGGATGCTCGCCGGGAGGTCTGGACTGAGGCTCTGGGGGACCTCGCCTGGGGGGAAGTGGCAGCGCTTCTGGACGCTCGACGTCGTCGCGATGACGACGTTCTGTGCAGCATTTTGGTGGTTTCAGCGGGAGTTTGTGGAAGCGTCTCTTTAATGTTCCATTTTCATTATCTGCAAAGAAAGAAAAATCTTTTATCAATTGACTTCACACATGGACACATGATTCATTTTAATTTTTCATCTGATTGTAGTATGTAATATTAGATAATTTATTTTCTTCTTAACAACAGTACAGCAAATAGTAATATAGTAAAGAACTACGTTGCTTAATCTTATATGCCAAGTAACTTATAACTATTTAGATGTAACTTTATGATAAACACAGAAATGCTAACATAATTCAGTTCATGAAATCGAAGACATGAATTCAGTAATTTTAAAGATTTTCGTGATCATCAGAGACTTGATTATTATTGATACAATAGTTCGCTGAATTTCTTATTATTTGAATCATTGGAATCGTAGTTACCTACATAAAGCTAACTTTAATTAAACTGTTAGGTTAAGGGTTACTTGCGATGAATAGTAAATACATTAAACGCCTACGTATTCTATTGTGAGCATTGCTATCCTTCTCAGCCCACAACCTCCTAAGTCACTTTAAGACAGCAATTGAAAGTTATTTGCTCACAGCCGGCATTAATCTTGAATTCGGTTTGATGTAAATAAAACAGATCTCATTGTTATCTCCGCTGTTTATCGTCAGAACCTCGTGAAATGTTCCCGGGATGTTTTTGTTGATGTAGTGAAATCATAATTATTGAATTTTATGCAAGTGCCTGTCTGAAGAGCAACAATAAATTCCTGGTAAGACCACCTTCACCAGAAATGGAAATTTAAATCAGTGGCCGGAGAGAACAGATTCTGCGAATTCATCGAAACGTTTGCTGAATAAAAGCAAACGTAATTAATGAGCGCTTGAAATATTTACCTTCACTTTTCATTCGGATCAATAGATTGGTATTTTAAATGGTACTTTTATATATTTTGTAGAAGTCTTTGAAGGCATTTTGTTAAGAATTACATATTATGTATTCATCGTTATGGTTAAAAAAGATAAGTAAGTTTTTGTTGCTAAAGGCTGTCTCTGGAGTTGAATAAAAAATGATGATGTTTGTAGTACAGATAACATAAAACACCTACGCATTGTAATATTCCTAATAAACTCGTACTATATTCCTGAAAGTGTATCCAGTTATCAAAGTGTCCACATAAAAACATCATGAAATCTGCACATATAAATCTGCCACGCTTAGCAAGTAGACATGTTGTTGTTGTGAAGAAATTCTAAGGTTGTTTGAATTCGACCTCACTCTTGCCCAGCGTGGTAGACTGAGCTCTCTTCGCTATCGTTTAAAATAGGCTCTCGATGGCTGCTGATGTAAAAATTAGTTTAATTTCAGCTATGACAATAATAAGCATTGATAAAGTTTATTGCCGGCATCTTTTCAGTAGAACATCTCGCTCCAAACTTGATAGTATAGAATTGAGACATTCCATTTCATTTAAAATGAGACTTACTAGGAAATACACCATTTCGAACAAAAAAGAAATATTCAAATCGGTTTACATTTCTCGGAGATATCGGAGATATGTGGTAACAAACATACAATTAAAAATCGAATTTACATACATACATACAAAAATCGATTTGAGAACCTTCCTTTTTGTTGAAGTCGGTTAAAAACACGAAAAACGTAATATCCGTCAGATATTGCAACGTCTCTCATTCCGGGACACAGCCATAAATCGCTCTTAACATTTAATTAGGTGCCTACTTCTGAGTCACGTCCCACAGAGGGTCCGAAGGGTCCTGCGAATTACCTGTAACGCCCACGGGATTTCCCTACTGTCATCTAAGTCATCTATCAAAATACCAAAGCTTCAAAAGCTTTGGAACTGTGAGTTAGTATCTCATACGATAATTAAACTAAATTAAAATAAAAAACCCAAGACATGCCACGCTGGGCCACACATTGCCACCTAGCCCCAAACTAAGCCGAAGCTTATACTATGGGTAAACAGACAACTGATAAACTTACTTAGATATGCGGATTCGAATCGACGACCTCACGTGTGTGAAGCGACGATCTTACCACTAGGCTGCCACGGCTCTATCTTCTTTTATATACCTACTTATAATAAATCTGTAGAGAGAGGTCAATTCTGTACATAAAATATATTTTCAAAATAACTATCAGGGGTCGATAAGTGATCGATACTGATGCTAAAAAATGCAATCAGTAAAATTTTTGTCTATCGTCTGTATGTTCGTTATAGAAACAAAAACTACTCAATGGGTTTTAATAAAACTTGGTACAATTATTCTTTATACGCCTAGGCATCAATAGGAGCAGAGCAGTGAAGGGAAATATTAGGAAAACGGGAGAAATTTTTAACTGTCTGTGTAAACGCACATCACGCGAGAACTACTACATGGAATGGAATGCGGTTTTCACCAATGTATTGCTAGAGGTCTAACTTAAAATTTAGGTACCATTTTATGGAAGTCCGTTATTTTCGAAACCCGATATCCACGCGTGCGAGCGACGCCGCCGGCACAGCTTGTAAATAATATTTGTTTTCATGATTGTGTGAATGTTAAGTGTTGTGTTTGATTAGTGTGTGTATGTGGAATGAATGTATGTAATGTATGTATGTATGTATTATTATTATATATATATACTTACTGATACTATTATAAATTCATTTTGTTTTGAAACAGATGCTTGTTTGTGAGGTGTTGTTGCGCGCGACCCGAGCCACCCGACTGGTGATGGCTGAAAACCAGTGGTTTTCTCTTTGAGCGAACATCTCGCTGAGCCATCACCATTTTGCATTGCTGTAGCACACATACCCCACCTGATTCAGATCAAACTTGTAGCCGTTTGTTGTATGTACTTATCATTTGTATGTGTGTTTTGCAATGTGAAATAAATTTTTTATCTATCTATCTATCTTTATCTAAGAGTAGATAACGTGTCCACCCACAGGGGGGCTACCTCGGTAGTATTCCAAACCCTATACCGCAACACCTCAGGGCGCACGGTAGCAAGTCTTAAATCAACCTAACCAAAGTAATATGTTCTACGAAGTTAATTTAGGCACAAGGGCCAGCAATTAGGGTGCACGAGCGAACTCAAACAATTAGGTGATTTGTCGATAATTACGACGAGGCAGACGTTTAATTAGCAACATCGTCGTGCAATAACTATATACGGTCTTGTGTGGACTAATAAGATAGGTTGTTGACTTAGAATTTGTTTGTATTAATTAATTGCTAATTATACTGCGAACGGCTATGCTATGGAACTAGCATAGCCGTTCGCAGTATAATAACTAATTGACTCGGTGGCTCAATTGGTAGTGACCTCTGCCTTCTGAGCCAAGGGTCGTGGGTTCGATCCCCACATATTACAAACATTTGTGTGCATGAACATGTCTGTTTGTATTGGTCTGGGTGTTTTCTATGTCTAATATGTATTTATTTACAAAAAAGGTATCTAAGTAAGTTTATCAGTTGTGTAGTACCCATACTACAAGCTTCGGCTTAGTTTGGGGCTAGATGGCGCTGTGTGGCCCAGCGTGGCATGTCTTGTGTTAATTCAAATTCGGAAATGCACACGAGCAACGCCTAGATCAAACATAGGCAATAGCTATATTAACTTGCAATACCTGCTGCTATACTAAAACCTTTCAACAGAAGCAATATTAATGGCCAACCAACAAATAAAGGGGATTAATCACAAGAAACGATAGGTAGTGGTCAGTTTTGCGATCGGAAAGCGTATTCGTGTTCCCTTCCGGGATTAACGGTAGTTCTCTCAGCGGTGTGACGTCATTTGTCTCCGGGAACAGATATTGTTGGGTACAAGGCTATTCACAATCAAGATTGCGGATTTGTAAATAATTTTTTTTGTGTTATTTGTTTATGTCAGTGTCAAGTGACCCATAGATATTATTTATCCATACTAATATTATAAATGGGAAAGTGTGTCTGTCTGTCTGTATCTATGTTTGTCTTTCTTTCACGGCAAAACGGAGCGACGAATTGACGTAATATTTAAGTGGAGATAGTTAAAGGGATGGAAAGTAACATAGGCTACTTATTGACCCTTTCTAACCCCCTAAAATGGGGGGGGGGGTCGGAAGTTTGAATGGAGCACCCTGAATTTAACGCGAGCGAAGCCGCGGGCAAAAGCAAGTTTTGTTATAAATACTTATAATAAATCTGTAGAGAAGTCAATTCTGTACATCGAATATATTTTCAAAATAACTATCAGGGGGTGATAAGTGGTCGATACTGATGCCGAAAATGCAATCAGTAACATTTTTGTCTGTCTGTCTGTCTGTATGTTCGTTATAGAAAAAAAAACTATTAGACGGATTTTAACGAAACATGGTACGTTTATTCTTCATACTTCTGGGCAGGTTATAGTAAACTTTTCATCACGCTACAATAAATACGAGCAGAGCAGTGATGGGAAGTGTGGGAAAACGTCTGATCGTCTGACAGATAGACAGACGGACTGACAGACAGAAAAAAATTTACTGATTGCATTTTTGGCATCAGTATCGATCACTAATCATCCCCTGATAGTTGTTTTGAAAATATATTCAATGTACAGAATTAACTTCTCTACAGATTTATTATAAGTATAGAAAAGTATCTAAGTATCAGTCGGAAGACATACAAAGACCTCATCACTGCAATTGTAACTTCTAAGACTGTATAATGTTACTTTTATTGTCGCTCTTTATGTTAAGTTGTGCTATTAAAATTTAATATGTAGATAGTCGGATACACTCAGGCTTCATGTATTTAAGTGCTGACTATTAATTAAGAGACCATTGATGCTGAGTTTACAATGCCGATGTTTAAATTTATATAACAGTGATTTAGATTTAATAATTTATTGTAATCTTGTTTGTGGTTCATATTTATAAATAAATAAGCAGCCCAAATTTAAATTATAATTTCTTCTAAGTACCTACTTTGTTGAAGAAAAATTAATCGAAATTCCCAATCTTTAACGATAAATCATCTTAAAAGATAAAACAAAAAATATACAAAATGGACATCCCTAAAGATAAAACATGATTGAAGGAAAACATTGATGCAATCTAAGGGCCTGTCAGGAACGAACAACGGAAATTGATTTGGTAATATCAGAAAGTCGTTAAAAATTATTCTTTGAAAGGCTCCTACTTGATATTTTTTTTATTCGCCATGGGTTTGCGCTTGGCCACAATTCACCTGGTGTTTAGTGATATTGAAGTCAACGATGGAGCACACTTACCCAGAAAATACCAATTCACTTTCGCCTTGACTACCTGAAGGTTGTAAGCCTCGGGATACAAAGAGTCCGGCTAATGACCAGCTACTTGCCAGTTGTCACAGCGACTTGGGCTTCTCTTTCGCTTTCCATCAGGCGTAGGTAAGCCATTATGTTGAGCTACTATAAAAAAAAGTTATTCATAGTTTGGCCGTTCTAAAAAAGTAGAGGCAAAACGCTCCGGTGATGCTGCTGCCCGTCATCGGCCTGTGGTATTTAGCTACGCCTTCAATTGTGATGGTTATACCGCCACCAGTCGGTCGCCAGCACCTCGTTTGTTATTCGGTAGGATGCACCACGGGCAGGTGAGGTTGGCTTGAAGAGAATAGATGATAGGCCGCTCCCTTACATCTTACGATGACAGTAATATGACGGTCACACGGAAGCCACTCAAAAACCATTTCTCAGTCAGTTACCATCGTTCTGCGAGTGATGTGGCCTATCCGTTGTCGCTTCAAACTGCTGTTTATTTTAGCTCATTTTGGTCACTTGGTTTTGCTTGGAAAAGAAGAGTACACTTGTAGCATACACGAACATACGAGATGTAGCATACACGTACACATACAAACAGACACACATACCTAACTACACATAGATACTGTCAAACATTTGACAGTGACATCTGACACTGACATCTGTCGTCTCGTTCCTACACTTCACGCAAGGTGCGGAGTGGGAGGACAGTCAGTCTTATTTTTTTGTTTCTGCCGGGGAAAATGCTTTTAGGCATCCCCCAGGACAGTCAGTCTGCGTCCCACCGCCGCCGAGTAAAGACGTATTCGTGTGAGGATAGCGAGCCGATATACAAACTAAACACATCGTTCATTACTTTATTGTTCATGGTTATTTCATATGTGGATTAGTGTCTACTACAACACTATATCAAACTGAATACACCAAGACGACAAACTAAACAGCTAAGAACTTCAATTCCCTACAAGTCTCCTTCTAAAATAGGTAAGTACTGAGAACCAATTTAAGTCTACCATTGTGTTCCGGGGAAAAAGTTCAAACAAGCAAATACGTGCTAAACTTTTCGCGTTACTTCCATTGAAGCTTGACAAAGGAAATGTTTTATGAAACAAATCGTGTGAAATAATCTTTTTGTATATGTCTCAAATGTTGTTTTGTTGAGAACATTTAAGTAGAGAGAGAAATATGAGTAACAAATTTTGTTCACTTAGATTAATAGCACCTAATAATAACCTAACATACATATAACCCAAGACATGCCACGCTGGGCCACACAGCGCTATCTAGCCCCAAACTAAACCGTAGTTTGTACTATGGGTACTATGGGTACTAGACAACTGATAAACTTACTTAGATACTTTTTTTTTGTAAATAAATACGTATTATACATAGAAAACACCACCACCTAAGGTTGTATGTGGGATGCAAGGGAGCGACCTATCGTCTTTTTCGCTTCAAGTTACCGTCACCTGCCCATGATACACCACGCTGAATAGCAAACGAGGGTCTGGCAACCGACTGGTGGCGGTATAACCTTCACGATTGAATGCATAGCTAATTACCCCCGGCCGATGACGGGCAGCAGCGTTACCGGAGCGAGAAGCTACGCCCTGCGATCAACCGGTTATGGGCATAGTCTCCTGATGCCCTACCCTAAGTGACGAACAACTGGTGAGGCCTGTCCAGCAGTGGACTGCCAATAGGCTGATGAATCGAATTATCATAAGCCCTTGCGAACGAAGTCGCGGCCTCCAGCTAATATATTAACGTTGAGGAATTCTCAATAAAACGTGATGTCATAAGGCGGTTCGCAGATGTGAGCGAAGCATTCCCTCCTCCCCTCACAATAATACATCAGTATTGCTTAATTTATTCATAGCTGAAAGCGATGCTCATTAAAATTAAACAGCAATATGGCATATACGTTCGTCTCATAGAATCGTTAATTAATTACCACTTAGACCAATCAGGCATCGGTATTGTGATTGTCCTTAGCACTTACTGTGATTTATAAGATAAAAGCGTTTTGGAGATGCCATGTTAATAATTTTTATGTAAGTAATATGTAACAGTAGGTACCATTTGGTACTTCTTGGCTTCGTTTAATACTATGTAGTGATTAAACATTGTACTTAAAAAGTTGTATAGAAGAGATCGCTTATAGTGATAAGACAATCCAAAATTGTTTAAAAAATACGTCATTAAGTCAACTGTTTGGTGTGCAATAAAGTATATTTATCTATTTAATTAATGGATAATACTGAACTGTCGTGTCGATGGGACAAAAGTCCCATATCCCAAATGATAATTCCCAATAATAAATGTCCCATTTGTTGCATATTCTTGTCAAGATTCAAAGCATAATTACTTCTACATAATAACATAAAAAAGAAAAATTAATTCTTCCACAACTAAGTACTTTCAAGTCATAATACATAGAACTTTCAAATATCTGTAAATCAGATAAAGTTCTAACAAAACAAGTTTTTAGGTCTGAACTTAAGCTTATAAAGGACGGTGTACCTCAAGGCAGTGTTCTGGGGCCGCTCCTCTTTTTACTTTACATAAACGATCTCCCAAGAGCAACTTCACATAAATCTATCTTATTCGCTGACGACACAACCTTAATTATTAAATGTAAGGACAAAGCAACCTTCGAACTGCAAGCTAATATGGCACTTAAAGATATTATAAATTGGATGAATAATAATGACTTACAAGTAAATATAAATAAGACAAAACACATACAATTTACATCTTATAACTCGGAACCTTTACCAGTAGAAGTTAAACATGATAATAACATAGTAGACTTAGTAAAAAATTATAAATTCTTAGGATTTATTCTCGACAATCATTTAAATTGGAAGCAACATGTAGATCATGTATGTAGTAAACTGAATCGATTTGTCTTTGGCCTAAAAAAATTAAGGGAGACAGTTTCTATTAAAGCTGCCCTAACTGCCTACCATGGCTACGTTTCCTCAGTACTAAGCTACGGGCTTATACTTTGGGGCAATTCTGTGGACGCAGAAAGAGTATTTAAAGTACAAAAGAAATGCATACGTGCCATATGCAATGCAAAGAGCGACGACAGTTGCAGACCTCTATTCAAAAGGCTACAGATTCTGCCGTTACCGTCCATGTATATTAGAGACGTATGCATATTTGTAAATTCTCATCCGGAATATTGGCAAAAGCGTTCAGAAGTATCTTCAAGGCAAACTAGACAGAAAATTATGAATCGATTATATCACCCTCCTTGTAGCAAAGAAATATATAAGAGAAATGTGTTTAATATGTGTATTGTGCTATATAATAAATTACCAGACCATATAAAATCTGATAAAGACAATAAAAGTTTTAAAATTAATTTGACAAAATGGTTTTGGGAACATTGCTTTTATAGTATTAAAGAATATATTGACTTTAAAAATTAACCTAATATTATTACTTTTCATTACAAAATATTATTTTTGACATGAATATATAAATAAAATAAGTATGTACAATAAATTAAATATTAGGATGTATATTTAAATTGTGTAAGATTGTTATTTAATTTTTATGTGACATTATGAGATACTGCTATAGAGATTAATTATTGTATCAATGTATATACATATTTGCATGTCATTGTACTGTACTGACTGAGCATAATGTACTCTTTTATATTTTGTACCACCATATAAACTATGCTTTCTGCAAATAAAGATTATTATTATTATTTTTCGTTTATCTTTTGATATTTCTCAGCTGCAATAGCTGGTAACATAGATGCCATTTACGGGCAGAGCCAAGTAAATGACATACGTTTTTATTAGTTTGTTGGAGGTTCGGGTTGATGGTTATTTTCATCTAACTGTAGAAATTTACGTACTATACGGCAAGTGTTTAATATTGCGGCTTTTTGTAGTTGTATGTAGGTTGTGGGTTTTAAGTCTATAAGTTTTAAACTATGGTGCAGATAATTTGGGATGACGCCTGTGGTTGAAATGACTAGGGGAACAATATAAACTTTTTGTTGTTTCCAAATTCTGGTGATTTCATCCTTGAGATCTGCGTATTTATGAATCTTTTCAGTTATTGTTTTTACCAGGTTATGGGTGTTGGGTACAGCAATGTCAATGAGGTAAGTAATTTTATTAACTTTGTCTTGTAGGGTGATGTCAGGGCGGTTGTAATGTATAGTTCTATCAGTTAATATTGCTCGGTCAAAGTATATTTTATGAGTACTATTTTCGAGTATTGAATTTGGTGTGTACTGATAATATGGTGTGCTTTTATCCGGAATAAGTTGATGTTTTACTGCAAGTTTTTGGTGTATGATGTTTGCTATTTGATTGTGTCTGTGGGTGTAGTCAGTCTGTGCAAGGTTTGGGCATGCTCCAGTTATATGCTGAATATTTTCCGCATGGATGTGGCACTTTCTACATCTGTCGTCTGTGATTGTGGGATCTTTTATGATATATTTCCTGTAATTTCGTGTGTTAATGATTTGGTCCTGGATTGCAACCATGAAACCTTCGGTCTCCGGAAACAACGATCCTATTGTAAGCCATTTATTAGATCCTTCAGAATCTATGTGTGGTTGTTCCAGATCATGGGGATGCCTACCGTGTAAAGCTTTTTTCTTCCATTGCTCCATTAGTGTTTGTTCTGGACTAACTCTTACATCTGATATTGTGTTTGCTTCAAGATTCAAAGGGGTATAGTTATGATCATTATTTACCGTAGCTTTATGAATGACACTGTTTACGGCTTTTTGATGGAAAAATGTTTTAAGGTTAGCAATTTGGTTTTCCCAGTGTGTCTTTAAGCTAATTAGGCCTCTCCCGCCCTTTTGTCTACTTAGTGTCATTCTTTCTATTGCAGATTTAGGGTGATGATAATTATGTTTAGTAAGGATAGTTCTAGTGTTGATTTCAAGTTGATGTATGTCCGACTTAGTCCATTTTATAATACCGAAAGAGTAGGTTAAAATAGGAACGGCGTAAGTATTAATTGCCTTTATCAAACTTTTTCCTGTTAATTGGCTTTTGCATACTGCGGTGACTCTAGTTCTGTATTCCTGCATGAGTGATCTTTTTATTTTAATGTGATCTATGCCCTTGGATTGATGGTAGCCTAAATATTTATATAATTCGTCCGGTTCCATAGCTGATATTCTACTATTGTCTTCTGTATTGTAGTCACCTGGTCGAATTTTTCCTTTAACTATATGAATTGTTCTACATTTGTCCAAGCCAAATTGCATATTGATATCTTTACTAAATTTAGCTGTAACATCGATCAATTTCTGCATTTCTGTTTTAGTTCTTGCGTATAATTTGATATCGTCCATATATATTAAACTAGCTTTTGCCCGCGACTTCGTCCGCGTGTTTAAATTTATACATACAAAAGTTTTTTCCCGCTAACTCCCGTTCCCGTGGGAATTTCTCAAAATACACCCATAACTAAACTTTATATTTACTAAGGTACCTGCATGCCAAATTTCAAGCGTCTAACTTAAGCGGTTTAGATTTTTCATACAAAAGGATTTTCCCGCTAATTCCCGTTCCCGTGGGAATTTCGGGAATTCCTTTCTTAGTGCACCCCTACGGTACCTAAGCTACGTCCCTTCCAAATTTCAAGTGCCTACGTTTAGCCGTTTGGGCTGTGCGTTGATATGTCAGTCAGTCAGTCAGTCAGTCAGTCAGTCAGTCAGTTTCTCCTTTTATATATATATATATAGATGTGAAATAGTTGTTTCAATATTGTCGTGTTTTAGGCGGTATCCTGAATTGTGTTCGCGAAGCATATGTGAAATAGGGTTAAGGGTGAGACAGAACCACAAAGGGCTCAATGAGTCTCCCTGATAAATACCTTTTGTTATTGATATTTCTCTTGAAGTAATATCTTTGAGGTGCAGCTGGGTTTTCCATAGAGGCATGACATTTTTAAGGAATTCTATAAGAACGGGATTAATTTTATATATTTCTAGTATATGTAATAGCCAAGAATGTGGTATACTGTCGAAAGCTTTCTGGTAATCAATATAAGTACAATGCAGATTTCTTTTATTTACTGAGGCATGGCGATGAATTAGGGAATCTATAATAAGTTGCTCCTTGCACCCTCTGTGGTTCCGTCTGCACCCTTTTTGTTCTTCTGATAGAATGTCGTGTTTCTCAATATGTTTTGTGATTTTTTGTGTTATTGTGGCTGTGATAATTTTGTATATAGTGGGTAAGCATGTGATTGGCCTATACTTTGCTGGTTGTGAAGTGTATTTACCTTTAGGGAGCATATATGTGATACCTTTGGTCATAAAGTGTGGTGTAGCTTGTTCTCCGCGAATGATCTCTGTAACGTTTTTGGCTAATATTCTATGGAGGGTATGAAACTTTTTATACCAAAAGTTGTGTACTTTGTCTATTCCTGGGGACTTCCAATTGTGTAACCGTGATGTAATAAGAGTGATATCGTTATCTGTTATGTCTTCAAACTGCATTTCTTCCAAATTCTCCCATCTACTTTCTTCTTCTGCTATCCATTCTGCTCGTTCATTGTGTGTAATATTCGTTTCCCATATTCCTGCCCAAAACTGTTCCAGCTCATTTTTGTCTGGTACTTGTAAATCTGTTCCTATTGTGTCTTCTTTGACGTTGAGTTTTCTATAAAAAAGTTTTTCATTCGTGTTGAATAGTTGGTTGTCCTTTTTCCTATTTAAAGCTTTCTTGTACCTTGCTAGTCTATGGGATTTTAATGCTAACTTTTGTTTAAGTGTATCTAAGTATTCTTCGGGGCTCTTGTTATTTCTTTCATGGGTACTGTGTATTTTTGTGTTCCTAAATATTTTCTCTACAGTGCGTACTACGTTTTTCGATCTATTGTTGTTTATATACTGTGTTAATCTTCCGATGTCTGCTCTGAGTTGTGTTATGTCTTTTTCAAGTCTGATTTGCCACGCAGGCTTTCGCTCACGATCACGTTGTGACGGTGGTTGCTGAGAGGATTCTCCTATTCTATTATTATTATTATTATTATTAATAAAAGTCGAGAAAACATACGGAGAAAAATATTAAAATTTCCCACGAAAATACGAGTAATATAAAGGAACGCAACAGCTGGCGCGATAGTTTAAGAAAGTTGGCGAAGGAAAAGTTCTTGTTTCAAACACATCTTCTAAAAGTATCTATACTGTAACTTCTGTCGTGTCCTTATTGTGTTCATGTGGGTACATAAAATATATTAACTACCTATACTTAAGTATTTTATATTTTACGATTTTTCCTATAACCTATCAACTACGTGATTTGGTGTAGTTGCCGCAATAAAAAAAATCGGTTTGTAAGGAAGCCTTCATCTTTTCTTTTCAAACCACCTACCACCGTGGTGCATCCTGCTGAATAACAAACGAGGCTCTGGCAAAAGAACTGGCGGCGGTTAACCATCACGAAAAAGGCGTAGCCAATTACCACAGGCCGATGACGGGCAGTAGCGTCACCGGAGAAAAGCTAGGTCCTGCGATCGCAAACCCGCCTGCACAGCGTGGCGATTATGGTAAAACCTTCAGGTGTTTGGTCAAAGTGGCGTGGTGACTTATAATTATATTGTATGTAATTTACCAAGCTTGCAAGCTCCAAAAATTGTTCAACCACTATCTGGGGGAGAGCCCTGGTGACCTCTAATACAGGCCTTTACACATCCGCATGACGCACCGGGTTTTTAAATAACGCATACCTAACCTTTAACAACTTTTTAAGTAAATCTTTTATCTATCTCTACTTATAATAAATCTGTAGAGGTCAATTCTGTACAAGAAATATATTTTCAAAATAACTATTAGGGGGTTATTAGTGATCTATACCGATGCCAAAAATGCAATCAGTGAAATTTTTGTCTGTCTGTCTGTGTGATCGTTATAGAAACAAAAACTACTCAACGGATTTTGACAAAACTTGGTACGAAAATCTTCATACTTCTGGGCAGGTTGAAGTATACTTTTCATCGCGCTACAATCAATAGGAGCAGAGCAATGAAGGGAAGTGTTGGGAAACCGGGAGAGATTTTTATCTGTATGTTTGAACGCGCATCACGTGAAAACTACTGCATGGAATTGAATTCGATTTTCACCAATGTATTGTTAGAGGTCTAACTTAAAACTTAGGCTCCATTTTAAAGAAGAAATTTATTTTTGAAACTGGCACAGCTAGTATTTAAAAAACTTAGCTTAAAAACGCATAAGCGTAAAACTTAAAACGTTTCACAAGTACGAGCATACTCACATACCCTCCGGGCTTCGCGATACGACGATACGTCGCATCGTATCAAAAGTCATTAGTCGTTCTGTGATCTACATCTAATTGGTAAGCGCGGAGGCGCGACTAATCAATTTGTTAGTTAAATGTTATGAAGTATCAAACTGAAATTGGCTGATGATTGCTCCGATAGCGAGAATTAACTTTATCGTATTTTATGTCTCAGTAGGTAGATATGTACCTATATCATCATCAGCCTATTGCAGTCTACTGCTGGACAAAGGCCTCTCCAGGTGTTCGCTACTTAGGAGAAACGCCTGGAGGATGTACCCATAACCCATAATCTACGCTGGGCAGGCGGGTTGGCGATCGTAGAGCGTAGCTTTTCGCTCCGGTGACGCTGCTGTCCGTCATCGGTCTGTGATATTTAGCTTCGCCTTCAATTGTGACGGTTATACCTCCACCAGTCGGTTGCCAGCGCCTCGTTTGTTATTCGGCAGAATGCACCACGGGCAGGTGAAGTTGGCTTGGAGCGAAATGATGATAGGCCTCCCTCTCCGGAACACAAAGGCTAAATACCATCATTAGACTAAACCAGACTGGCTCGGTGGCTCAATTGGTAGTGAGCTCTGCCGTCAAGGATCGTGGGTTCGATCCCCACACATTACAAACATTTGTGTGCATGACCATGTCTGTTTGTATTGGTCTGGGTGTTTTCTATGTATAATATGTATTTATTTACAAAAAAATATATCTAAGTTTATCAGTAATTGTCTAGTACCCATAGTCCTTGTACTCTACTTGTACACTGCCGGTACCGAAGCTTGCTTCGGCTTAGTTTGGGGCTAGATGGCGCTGTGTGGCCCAGCGTGGCATGCCTTGGGTTATTATTATTATTATTTACATCAAAATTTATTTATGTAGGAAGAAAATGATATTTTCCTTGTTATAATTGTATTCAAAATACGTAAATTAACACCAACCCGAGATTTACTGAAAGTTTTGCACGTTTACGTAATTAAATAAAGATTTATGTTCAGTAGAAAGACAACTTGTACAACTTTTGCTTTACCAGTTTAGATTAGACAGCATTAAAACAGTTAATTGAGTTACTGAAAAATTTGTTTATAAGCGCAAACTTTGCCACTTTTGATGTCCTCGTAACTGCTAATGAAATGACAACTAAGTACATAGTTAATTTGATTCCGGATAAAATTTTGTTAAATTTTATCTTCACACAATTAAGCCAATATCAGCCCTAAAATATACTTGTCAGAGCTGATTCTCAAATGTACGTTTAATTTTGGCCGAAAATTCGAGAATCGCACGACTAAAATTAAATTAAGTCCTGGAGGTACTCTTGATTTTATTTTAAAATATTTTTACGATTAAATATGAAATGTGTATGACAGAATAATTAGTGCGGAGATCCAATTATTGTCAATAATAGAGCCTACAATATTGATAATAAATTGGATTCCTGAATTCCAGCACTCTAGTACCCTTGTTTTTCTGCAGATACCTACGAGGTCTTCTCTTTGGGTTGTTCCTTTTGTGTTTTGCAATACGAGTAGTGATGTAGCATTGTTAATATATTGAGATTTTCTGTACTTGATTTTTCGATATTTCTCCATTTTTAGGGTTCCGTAGTCAAATGGCATAAAACGGAACCCATATAGATAGATTCGTCATGTCTGTCTGTCCGTCCGTATGACACAGCCACTTTTTCACGTAACTATAAGAGTTATACTGTGGAAACTTAGTAAGTGGATGTATTAGGTGAACCGCATTAAGATTTTCATACAAAAATAGAAAAAAACAATACATTTTTGGGGTATGTATATTAGTACTGAAACTCAAAAATGATATCGAGGTTTCTAATTTTTTTTTTTTCTAAACTGAATAGGTACTTTGCGTGTGAGTCGCTTCCAGAGTGGAAAAATCCGCACTCCGAAGTCCAATCGGTCACCCATCATAATCCAATACAATATTTCCAATAAATCGAGCCATCAGGTAACCACCACGCTACACCGCAGACGACCAAACATCCTCCAATTTGATTTATTACTCCACACTCGCTTGTAAATATAATCTGTGACTTTACTCCCCCCCATTCCCCCCCACTCGCCGCGCGGTTTTGTAATTTCCGTTCTGTTTCCCGCCTAATCGTGTCAACCGGATGCGGTGCCATTTTAAGACTTCCATTCGCGTTGTATGGTAATGGAGATAAAATTTGATATGTCCCCTGTCTTCTGACAAGATTATTAGGGAATTGCGGCAAATATGTTACGTATGAATTTTTATTTCATTTCTTTGGGATTAATAACGATTTGACGACTTATACATTACGACATTATAAACTAATTAACAAAGACTTACAGGGGATGTAAGGGAGCGACCTATTACCTTTTCGCTCCAAGCCATCCTCACCTGCCCGTGGTGCATCCTGCCGAACAACAAACGAGGCTCTGGGAAAACCGACTGATGGCGGTATAACCATCACGATAGAAAGCGTAGCTAAATATCACAGGCCGATGACGAGCAGCAACGTCACCGGAGCGAAAAGCTACACCCTGCGATCGCCAACCCGCCTGCCCAGGGTGGCGATTATGGGTATATCCTCCAGATGTTTGCCCTAGGTGGTGAACAACTGGAGAGGCCTATGTCCAGCAGTGGACTGCAATAGGCTGATGATGATGATAATGATGTATGGGGAACCACAAAAATTTGGATTCTTTCTGATTTTATTTTAAAATCTTAATGCGGTTTACAGAATACATCTACGTACCAAATTTCAATAATGTAGCTCTTAAAGTTTCGGAATAAACTGGCTGTGACATACGAACGGACAGAAAGACAGACATGACGAATCTATAAGGGTCCCGCTATTGCCATTTTGGCTACGCAACCCTTATTTATTGAAACAGTAGGCCGCGTCATTTTAGTTTAGATCATTGAAGTAATATACTACTTCCATGGTTAAGACAATCTCTACTTATATCGAGTGCTAAGTACCTACGTTCATCATCATCCTAGCCTTTTTCCCGATTGTCGGCTTCCCAAACTGAGAGATTTGGCGAGGGCTAAGCTTTTACACAGAGCGACTGCCATCAGACCACCGCAACACTTAGGGTAAGTTATACCCATTCCCAGTTTAGGCGTCAGAGTTATCATCATCTCTGATATGATGTAACGACTGCTATCTGAGTTAGTAAAGATAGCATCCGGGACCAACAGCTTAACGTGCCTTCCGAAGCACGGAGGAAATCGGTGTCAAATTTTGGTCCCCCATCATCGGATTGACCGCGCCAATGGTTGCACAACGTTGCGATCATTGTTAAGCGAACAAGACCGCGGCGCCACCGAGCTCCTCGTAAGTAAAAAGTGCTAAGTACCTACGTTCCCGGCATAAAAGTGACGCGTACCCCCCCGGGCTTACGCTGTCTTCCATTTGTAATATTGTAAATGCGAACGTGATATCAAGAGCTATGCGATGCCGAACCATCTCATTCGTCACTCTGCCTTTACATGTCATGTATAATGGAGATATTTAATACGAGGAGCGGGTAATATTAGGAATCTCGCATCACATACGGATAACTCGACCGAATTATGAAGCAGGATTCCACATTTCCATATTTATAACTGGAAATAGATTTGCGCGGAGTACTTGCACGTGTCAGGAGTTTTTCAGGCGTTTGTTACACTTCAATGCACATTATTCTTGAGGAATTACCATTGAGTTTTTTTTTTTTTTTTTTTATCGTGGCTCGACATAATGGCTTCCCTACACCTGATGGAAAGCGAAAGAGAAGCCCAAGTCGCTGTGACAACGGGCAAGTAACTGGTCAGTTACCTGTCAGTTGCCACCGCCATGCCGGCCCAACCCTAACCCCCCACGAGCTCCGGAAACCCTACTCACCGGCAGAAACACGACCCAGAGGTCATTTGACTGCGGTATTCTATAGGGTGGAGGTCCTTCCCCGGACGGGCGGCTCAATTCGAGCGAAGATTCGCTATGCCCTACCTCTCTTATTTTTATTTAGATGCTGTTGATCCCGGGATATGGACGCGCACATCGCAGTTCACTGCTAGACAATGGCTTCTTCAGTTGTCTGTTAGTTTGGGCAAACGTCTAGAGGCTTTACCTACAATCGCCACGCCAAGCAAGCGGGTTGGCGATCGCAGAGCGTAGTTATTTGTTAGACACAATCTATTTTTAATCACCATCATCATCCTAGCCTTTTTCCCGATTGTCTCAGGGTTGGCTTCCCAAACTGAGAGATTTGGCGAGGGCTAAGCTTTTACACACAACGACTGCCACCAGACCTCCGCAACACTTAGGGTAAGCTATACCCATTCCCAGTTAGGTGTCAGAGTTACTCTATTTTTAATCACCATTTCCTAAGATTACTTGACAATCAAACTTGTGCACTCCATACCATTAAAGTTAATACAATTCTACGCGAAAATCAAGACTGAAAAGTAAAGTTTTGATAACATTAAGTTTGTATAAAGAATTCAAGATTTTCTAATTAACGAAATCTGTAATCTAACTTTCAGAAGAAATAGTAATTAGAAAGTCTTAGAAGTTTGCGCGAGTATTAGAGAAAATGTCTTTTAGTTACGGCTAATAAAGTACTTAGTGCTTGCTATGCGATACAACAGAACAGTCTCTAAGAGTTGTCAACACAATGTTATTGTTGCCTTAAACATTATTTGATAGAATCTAAATATTATAATAGTATAATATCGTCAACGTTCTGAAATCCACTGCTGGGCATAGGCCTCTCCAAATGCTCTTTGGTCTTGCTCTCACTTTGCTCAATCCTGGCTTCTTTTATCCAGTATTTGTCAGCCATCTTGCACAAATCGTCTCTCCACCTGGCCGGAGGGCTCTCTACACTACGTTTTCCGAGTGAACTTAAAACTTACAAATCCATAAAATTTTAAATACTAAAAATAAAAGAAAGGTCCCAATAATGAAATTAACATAAACATTGTAAATAATTGAATTTTTTTACAAGAACAAATTATAACAAGAATGAAACTTGCAGTTCTACCGAGTTTGTCAATCAATCAATAATTATAATATTAAATTTTATTTTCAATCGCGTCAAACATTCTCAAATGTTATTAGAAATCTTAAAACACTTTGTTTATCTTGTATGCCCAAAATACTCGTATACTCTTCGCAACGATGTACAAATAAGATAAACACAAACCGAATCGCGTATAAAGATAAACAGCAAAATTTAACGTGAGCTTAATGTTCATTCATAACATCAGCGTTTACGAGTTAAAGGTTGACTCACACAGTTAACGAAGCGATATGGCTACGTAATACGAGTAATAATAGCATATGGAAGGCCATTATTCATTATCATCAGCCTATTGCAGTCCACTGCTGGACATAGGCCTCCTGTGCTCTGGAAGATATACCTATAATCGGCACGCTGGGCAGGCGGGTTGGCAATCGCAGGACGCAGCTTCTTGCTCCGGTGACGCTGCTGCCAGTCATCGGCCTGTGGTATTTAGCTACGCCTTCTATCGTGATGGTTTTACCGCCACCAGTCGGTTGTCAGAGCCTCGTCCGTTATTCAGCAGGATGCACCACGGGCTGGTGAGGTTGGCTTGGAGCGAAAAGATAATGGGTCGCTCTCTTATATCCCAGGCGATGAATTGGAGCGGCCTATGTCACAACCGTGGACGGTAAGAGGTTGATGTTGATAACCGAATTATGATTACACAGTAGCCAACTTCCAGGAGACTAGCTAAGTAAGCAGGAGATATTAAGTGTGTTCAAGGAGAAGCGAATCTTTTGCAAAGCGTTTCTTCTTTAAGAAGACACGCTTTGCATCCAGAAGATTTGCTTCCTTACAATAGCACAATAGGGCCCTTACAATAGCCGGCAAGTTACAAATCATCAAGCTCATAGTGTAGCTAGGCCTTTAAACAGATGCTACGTAGCTTTTGGTTAAGTTCCATCCAACGTTATGCGAAGTCTGTTTGTCTTCAGAATTGTTGCATAAACATTCAAATGCCTAAGTACTACTCGTATGTGAAACTTAGGATTTATCTTGAAGAAGATCTTGGCAAAAGATCAAAATACATGATTTCTTGCATGTTTGCTAAAAATTGTATGCAAAGCTTTTGATTAAAATTTCACATATCAATGAATGAAATCATGAACCAGAGTCTGGATGACTTAATGCTAGACTCTGCTCGCTTGTCCACGTGGAGAAGAAGACGCGGATCAGGCAGACAAGAGAGCATATATGGGACGGATGTTTGTTTTATTTTTGTCCTGTTTCGTAAATAATTGACTAATAATGACGCACGATCCGCACGAATGACCTTCAATCTTCTAATCTAATTTTGAATGTCTAAATTAAAATATTAAAGACAAACAAACAATCAAATCTTTCCTCTTTATAATATTAGTTTAGATAAGGATACTTAGAGCAATAAAGAAATCTCTTTTATCGCTTACCATTAATAAAACATATAAAAATATGTTTACAAATAAACGATTAAATTCATTCTGATTGTGATCGTCTAAACGGTATAGTGACTACAGACAGAAGGACCTACTTGGGCTACAACTGTCCTGAGATGGCTGAAATTAGGAAGAATGAGGTCTTGAATTGGAGTCACTTTGCGTCGCTGAGCGCCAGCGGAGTAGCTAAGTATTAATTAATATGTTGTTCCCCTAATGCAACTAATATGTAAATATCTACCAGCTTGACAAATTGCAACACTGATAAAATTATATTAATTCCGCCGCCGATGGAAAAACACTAGAAATTATGCAAACAGGAACAATTTGTAGATGCAATTTAGATAGACCGGCTCCGCTCGTGTACGCTCTAATTGAATTTGTGTATTCATTGACTTATACAAATAGAACGGAAAGGCGACTTTTCATTATTAAATACTGAGTTGTTGGACGAAAGGTTGACGACAACAGACGGTTTACGTTGACATCACACATCACCGATTGTTTCCATTGAAAACCAGCGTTATAGCAAAGGTTTGCTGTAACAATAGCTGAGTGGACGTCATTTTGGTCACATCGCGCACAGATGTCTTGTTTCCTTTATATTTATTTGCTATTTACATTACATTGGCATCGTAATGGCTTCTTTTCACCTCATTAAAAAAAGCTTGTTTTCCCCCTCATTAAAAAAAGCTTGTTTTCCCCTCATTAAAAGGTCCGTAATAATATAGGTATAAGGAGTCCATATAATATTATAATTGTTGTCAAACATTACGATCTAGGTAAACACTCTTATCACCTTTCGTGCGCGCCTAATCGTTAAGCAATACTTTAATAAAGCCATTACAACCGTCGCCTACCTAGCTGGAGCAATAAAACTGGTCGTTTCCTCAAAGCCAAGATAGGTCTGGTCGCGTGATCGGGGACACAGCGATCCTGATCGATACCCGTGACCTTTAGTGTTGCGTGAGACATGACTTGGACAAGAGCTTGTAAGAGCCTCTTTTGTACAGAGTCAGTAAAATGCCTGGTGTTGCAGGCGTTCATAGGCTTTTTTTTTCTAGAGGGGAATGCATTAGGCACCTTCATGGTGCCTTCACACATCTTGGTGTGTGGGACTCACACCTCCCAAAATGGGAGGGCATACCCACTAAACCCCCCTGTGTCACCAGTGGGCAGCCAGTTGCAGGGACACAGGTAGCGCCGAAGCATACGGCCTGCAGTAACCGCTCAACGCCAAGAGCGTTGTAGGCTTGTTTGCTACTGTGATATAACAAACCGGCCAAGTGCGAGTCGGACTCGCGCACGTAGGGTTCCGTACCACTGATTGAATGAAAAAATTAGGTAATTTGATATAATATGACGTTTAAAAAAAACTAGTGTCTAGATTTCATTCAAACCAATTTTCGTTAGTAGTTTGCATAGTAATACACATCATATATTTTTTTCAGTTTTATCATGCCCATATTTTAGGAGTTAAGGGGGGGGGGACGACACCCATTTTACCACTTTGGAAGAGTCTCTCGCCCAAACTATTCAGTTCAGAAAAAATGATGTTAGAAACCTCAACATCATTTTCAAATACCTATCCATAGATACCCCACACGTATAGGTTTGATGAAAAAAAAAATTTTGAGTTTCAGTTCTATGTATGGAAAACCCCAAAAAACTTGGATTTTTTCTGATTTTATTTAAAATGCGGTTAACAGAATACATCTACGTACCAAATTTCAATAATGTAGCTCTTATAGTTTCGGAATAAACTGGCTGTGACATACGGACGGACAGACAGACAGACATGACGAATCTATAAGGGTCCCGTTTTTGCCATTTTGGCTACGGAACCCTAAAAAGAAAAAATATTCTAATCCAAATGAGACAAGGCGTACAGTGTGTATGGTTCCCGCATTTAGAATAGGACCACCCCATCTTATCCCGTGGGTCTCGTAGAAGACGGCAGAGGGACTATCAGCAAATAGGCAGCAGTTTTACTTGGGTACGAACAAAACTTACTGCGGTCATCAAACCGTCGGACAAGCGTACTGACTACCTCAAAACGCCCTAAAGGACAAGTGTCATTAGGGGAGGCTTATAATAAATAAATAACCCAAGACATGCCACGCCGGGCCACACAGCGCCACCTAGCCCCAAACTAAGACGAAGCTTGTACTATGGGTACTAGACAACCTATAAACTTACTTAGATAATTTTTTTTTGTAAATAAATACATAATATTATACATAGAAAACACCCAGACCAATACAAACAGATATGTTCATGAACACAAATGTTTATACTGTGCGGGAATCGAACCCACGACCCTTGGCTCAGAGAGCAGAGGTCACTACCAAATGAGCCACCGAGCCAGTCAAAGTTATGTGTAGCAGTGGACGTTCGCAGGCTGATGGTGATGATGATGATAAAAAATGACAGGATCACACTGGACTCAGAATACGTACACCTGGCATTTATAAAAGTTCTATCATCACCAGCCTATCCCAGTCGACTTTGGACATAGGCATCTCCTGTTGTTCGTCAGGTTGTTCAACCATCTGGAGGCGTCCTATGATGGAGACCTATAGCCGCTGTGGTCTTCTACCATGATACGGTACAAATGTACCGCCTTCTATTGTCATACTCATCACTAGTGACCTTGTATCACCCCAAAACGAAGCAGCTTGGACAGTGACCGCCCTTAACTATGCCAATTATTATGATGGAAAGGTAGACGAGTGGTTTGGAAAACAAATCGATAAAGTTTCGGGTATCGGAAGTTTACTAAACATTAGCTGTGCCAGCAGCGTCGCACGCGTGGATATCGGGTTTCAAAAATAACGGACTTCCATAAAATGGTACCTAAATTTTAAGTTTGACTTCTAGCAATACATTTGTGAAAACCGCATTTAATTCCATGCATTAGTTTTCGTGTGATGCGCCATCAAACATGCAGATAAAAAATTCTCTCGTTTTCCCAACACTTTTCTTCACTGCTCTGCTCCTATTGATTCTAGTAAAATTTCTATAATAAAAAGTATCCTATGATCCTTCTATCCTCCTGCAAATTCCTGCAAGATTGGTTTGCGCCCTCCTTCTCCGTCCCGGACGTGGACGCGTCTGCCGCTACCCTGCGGAATAGCCAACCCGCCTGCCCAGCGTGGCGATTATGGGTTTAACCTCGTAAGGCCCAATGTTCTCATGTGATCCAATTCCTATTGTTTCATCTATTGTGTCTGGAAGTCTGGGCCTTACGACTATAATCAGGTGTTTACCCAAAGTGTACAATCCTTCTGGCCTTCTGGGCTTCTCACATCCAGCACTTGCCAGCCGTCCTGCGCAAATCGTCAGTCCACCTGGCCTGAGCGCGTCCTACACTACGTTTTCCGAGACGAAATTGTTGTAATAATACCCGATTAGGATAGTTAATTATCCCACTGTCTAGAAACAGTGCAGTACAAATATTTTGCCCGCCAGTGCAGTCTATATGTACACAGCCGACTAATGTAATGAAACAAACAGTTTCTCAACTGCTGTGCAGACCAAACACTGGAGGATTGTGAAGAACGACAAATAAATATTTGTACAGAAAGGACTTGACACTCGACTCTTCGGGGATTTGATGTAGTGAAAAAGCTTGTTCAATGCCAATAACTTAAGGGAGACGTCACGGGTTGTGTTTGATGGAAAAAGGTATGAGAATAAAGTTGAGCTTTTGTGCCATTCAACTAGAATAGAATGCCTACGATATAGACCTTTATTTATAGAAGCGTGAATCAAGGATTTATAAATAGTAATACTCACTGTAACCTTTCCATTATATATTTCGAGGTTTTTGTTGATTGGGCACTGAAATATATCTTGACTTAGCTAATGTCTCTTTGAAGAAAAACCGCTGTGGTCGAATTTTTTCAGGTGAGAGGGACAACCTATCTTCGTTTCGTTCCAACCCACCTTTACCTGCCTCTGATGCATCCTGCCGAATAACCTGCTAGTCTCTGGCAACTGGTAGTGTAACAATTTCGATTAAAGGAGTAGCTAAATACCACAGGCCGATGACGGGCAGCAGCGTCACCGGAGCGAGGAGATACGTCCCGCGATGCCCAGCTTGGCGATTATGGGTGACAGAGGGGGTAAACGGGCCTGAAGGTCACCTGATGGTAAGTGGTCACTTCAGCCCATAGACACCGCAACACCAGGGGAGTCACAGGTGCGTTGCCTATCTTGAGAACTTGAGAAATCTGTAGGCTCGCCTCTTAAAGGTCCCTAGGTCGTATCCATTCGGGAAAATTGCAGCCGGAAGCTGAAAGCTTGCCCAAAGTGGCGAACAGCTTTAGAGGCCTTCCCAAAGTGGCGAACAGCTTTAGAGGCAAAGGCCTCTAAAGCTGTTCGCCACTTTGCCTATCGCAGTCTGCGATAGGCTGATGACCTTACTTAGATACTCTTTTTGATAAATACATACACATTCTTTGTCGTAAATCCTGGATTCGCTTATGGCAGCGTGAAATGCGCTTTCTGCGGTAGTGTGGGAGTGCACCGGATGCACGCGGCATTAATAATAGTCTTTACGATTTTGCCCCCGACTTTAATAGCTCTCATAAACTGCTATTAATTTTAGAGTCGCTAAGTATGGTACTAGTAAAAAGTTATTTTCATAAAAGCACAGGATCCTGGCTTGCTCATTTATGGCATTTGATGGAAGGTAAAAGGGAAGCCAAGTCACTGTGGCAAATGACAGGTAGGCAGACAAAGTGATCAGTTATTCGCGTTTTCTCTTAAAAAAAGCTGTGTGCTAACTTCCTTTAGATCTAGGCGTGCGATTTAAATAAATAACCCAATACATGCCGCGCTGGGCTACACAGCGCCATCTATTGTTGTTACTAGACAACTGATAAACTAACTTAAATTCTTTTTTGTTGATAAATACATAGCAAACACCCGTATCTCTTTTTTTACTAGCTTGACATAATGGCTTCTCTACACCTGATGGAAAGCAAAAGAGAAGCCCAAGTCGCTGATACAACAGGCAAGTAACTGGTCTGTTATCTATCAGTTGCCACCGCCATGCCGGCCCAACCCAAAAACACGACCCGGAGATCATTTAGTTGCGGTATTCTATAGTGTAGAGGTCCTTCCCCGGGCGGACGGCTCAATTCGAGCGAAGATTCGCAATGCCCTACCTCCCGTTATGCTATGTTGCTGATGTTGAGTATAAGGTTTTTAAATAAATAAATAAATGTTTGGGATTTCAACATAAGATGTTCCAGATCTTCGATTTTTTTTATACTCCTAGGGTGGGAAACAAGCTTACGGCCCGCCTGATGTTGAGCGGTTACCGCAGCCTATGGACACCTGCGACACCAGGGGTATCACACGTGCGTTGCCGACCCTTTAAAAGCCTCTTCACAACCTTTTTGAAGGATATTTATGACGCAACAAAAAATGGTTAACACTCGGAACATTTTTGCACACGTTTTGGCATTTTGTTTCGATCGCGGTAGTCAAAACAGACGCATGGCCGATATATTTCATTGCTCTATTTTATCTGCAATGGTATACAAGTTGATACAAAACTCATTCTGCGCTCCGAAGTTCAATGAAGTGATAAAGATAAAGTATCATTGAAACAAATCGATTGCGAGCGTGCATCGAATGTCAAATGACTTGTCGTATGGACGATTTGCTATACCGTATCAGTATTTAAGCCTGTCTGTCTGTCTATAGGAAGAGTAGGTAGCTTTTTAAGGAATATATGAAATCGATAGAGTTCTGCGCAACCGAATTGTATTGTTTAAATAAGTAACCCAAGATTATGCTACGCTGGGCAGCACAGCGCCATATATGTAGTCCTAAACTAAGCCGAAGTTTGTACAATGGGTACTAGACAATAGGGAATATGCATGACTTTTTTTATGGATTTATTGAGATCTTTTATCTTCCAGATACATAAATATCGAAGAATTTTTAAACTATCTTTTCTATTAAGCGAGTTATAAAGCGTTAAAGTTATCGCTTAGACAGAGAGATCCGACGCGGCGGATGACGTCACGTACCGTGAGCGCCGTACTAACTCCATAGAAAAATCTGTTTCGCGAGAGAGAGACGGATATATTTACTTTCAACGACTGTATCTCGCCCATTTTTTAACCAATTTTGATTTTGTTTTCACTGTTCGTAGTAGATTTTGATCTATTTTATGATAAATTAGTAAATACCTGAAACTATTTTTCATGCATATTCCCTATTGATTAACCTAATTACATAATTTTCGGCTTTCAGTGTCTTTAGTCCCACTTTTTCGCTTTCAGCCAATGTTGTGCTAATATATATTATGAATAAATCCAAGACATTCCACGCTAGGCCACGCAGCACTATACAATCCCAAATTAAGCCGTAGCTTGTACTATGGGTACTAGACAACTGATAAACTTGCTGAGCTACTTTTTTTTTGTAAATACATACAAAATATTATACATATAAAACGCCCAGACTCATACAAACAGATATGTTCAATGTTCATGCACACAAATGTTCGTACCTACTGTGTGGGGATCGAACCCACAGTCGTCATGTCCATATGTCCTGAAGTTTATTTATTCATTGTAAGTTTCGTAGATGTGTTTTAATAAATAGCTCTATTTTATTTTATTACTTTGTCTAACAACAGATGAAATCGGAACATTTTCAAGAGCACAGTTCCCGATGCTTGCCGAGTTTCGGCGTTTTGAACTTCGACAAAATGCTCAAGGCTAATTGTTCCAAGTTCCGCTCTGAAGATGAACTTATCCATAACAGACAAGTTTCCCTTCGTGAATTTTGAGAAGACAGAGAACTTGTATTTACCTATACAAGTTATAGATAAAAAAAATAGCAGAGCGAAATTTAAAGGATCGCCCCCAACTATGACTAAAAATACAACGACTATTCAAATATTAATATGAACATTCCGTTCGCTCTATTGTTTAAATTTTTAGCTAGTAAGCTGCAGTTTACTGGAATTTAGGTGAACATGTGAACATACATGAAATAATACTACGAGTAGCATACATTTATAGCCTATGTATTAATCCGTGTAAAAATATTAATGGAATGTATGGTTTTCGGACTGAGAAAGGGATAACCCCATCTCATCCAGTAGGTATTTTACAAGAGGACTAAGGATATATGAAGCAACGGGCAGCAGAATTTACCTGGGTACAAATCGTGTTTCTGCCGGTGAATAGGGTTTCCGGAGCTCGTGGGGGGTTAGGGTTGGGCCGGCATGGCGGTGACAACTGACAGGTAACTGACCAGTTACGGGCCCGTTGTTACAGGGACTCAGGCTTCTTTTTTGCTTTCCATCAGGCGTAAGGAAGCCATTATGTTGACCTACTATAAAAAAAACCATTACGGTCATCAACCCGCCTGCTAAGCGAATGAACAAGGTAAATCCGCCAAATGACAAATTGTCATTAGAGGAAGCCTATGTCTAGCAGTGGACGTTTTAATGCTGATGATGATGATGATGATGTTAATCTAATGGGATGTAAGGGAGCGGCCCATCATCTTTTCGTTCCAAGCCAACCTCACCTGCCCGTGGTGCCTCCTGTCGAATAACGAACGAGGCGCTGGCAACCGACTGGTGGCGGTATAACCATCACAATTGAAGGCGTAGCTAAATACCACAGACCGATGACGGGCAGCAGCGTCACCGGAGCAAGAAGCTACGCCCTCCGCCCAGCGTGGCGATTATGCATTTATCCTCCAGATGTTGGCCCTAAGTGGCTAACAACTGGAGAGGCCTATGTCCAGCAGTGGACTGCAATAGGCTGATGATGAATCTAATGCATTTATTTAGTTTCGGAATACCTTAGTTACATTTTTAAACTAGCCACTAATTATAGTACAAAAATTCAATAAGAGATCCTCACAATTAAAATTACACAAGCAATACAGTTTTGTTACCTCAGCACAGCCCGCTTCTCCAGTAAGCACTATTAGACAACATGTGCTCTCTATGCTAACGTCCTCCCTTGGCACACTTACCGGACACCCCGTAAACTCGGCCACTATTTATGGGGCCTAAAAATAAACCTTCACTTGCAATCAAACACGCCCCTAGCGAACGGCCGGCGAACAGCGCAAAGCCATACAACTCCAGTGAAGTAATCTTGCAAATTATTTGTTGATTTTTAAGTATTTTTTTTAAACTTTAACAGCATGGTTTACGAAAAGCGAAAAAGAAGCCCAAGTCCCAAACCAGGTAACCAAATCTATCAGTCGACACCACAATTAGAAGACTTATTGAAAGACGACATATCCTGGGATGCTGCTGTCTAACGAATAAAATCTTTTAAATTCGTCGTTGTATTGTATTACCTGGAATTCTAGCTTTGCATTCATTATCCGCTGGATTGGACATACGCCTCCCTTCACCATCAATAATAATCATCATTCGAAGGAATTGGCCATAGTCACAACGCTTGGCAGGTGGGTTACTCATCGCAGTAGGTTCTATTTGTACCCAATGAACACTGCTCGTTTCCTGATATATTTCCTTAGTAAAATAGGATGTAAGGGGGTGGTCCTTTTTTAAGTCTGGAAATCACGCGGGCTCTCTAACTCTATTCTACTACCAAAACTGTTTTCTTCTTCTATCTTCTTCTATACATATAATAAAAATGTAACGAATCGCTGTCTGTACATGGAAGATATATGTGAAAAAATATTATGGGAGGCCTTTATTAATGCAATAGTACCCAAAACAATGAGTTTTGGAATTTTTGTCTGTTTGTCGGTTTGTCTGTTTGTCTGTGCACGCTAATCTCAGTAACCGCGTATCCGATTAAGATGCGGTTTTCACTAATATATTGCTGGAAGCTTCCCTTAACATTTAGTGTTTGTTTCATGTTAATCGGTCCATAAATAAAAAAGTTACGCCGATTTAACTAATCACGTCGAGCCTGCTGTACGTTTGCGCGGGTATATAAAGAGCGCCGAGATCTGCGCCGCGATCTGCCAGCTGCCAGGCACTGGGGGTCATTAAAATCACTACCCAAGAAACTATTTCACGCGGACGAAGTCGCTGGCACAGCTAGTTTATTAATAAATAGCTAGAGCTTTGTAAAAGGTCAAAGGTCTCGCCTATCTAAATTTCCTGGATACTAATCAATCCTGAATTACAAAAGAAACACCCAAAGTATAAACAAGCGAGCATTTATTAAAACCATTCCCGACCATTATAGGGATTTTACAAATCGCAATGCCTGCGCGTTGTAATTAGGGACAGCGCCATCTCTTGGTGACGCTGCGAACTAATTCGACTAAATGGACTGTACATAATCGCCCACCAAAGACAAACTCTGCTTTGTCTTTACACAATATCGCCCACCATGGGCTACTAATTAACCTTAACTCGGTAACAATAATGTGGGACTATAAAATATAAAAAATGTAAACAAAACAATCAAAATTTGATCTATTACTAACAACTAAACAGGCAACAAACATATCTTAGACTAGCTGTGCCAGCGACTTCGTCCGCGTGGAATAGTTTCTTGGGTAGTGATTTTAATGACCCCCAGTGCCTGGCAGCTGGCAGCGGCGCGGCGCAGATCTCGGCGCGCTTTATGTATCCGCGTAAACGTACAGCAGGCTCGACGTGATTAGTTAAATCGGCGTACCTTTTTTATTTATGGACCGATTAACATGAAACAAACACTAAATGTTAAGGGAAGCTTCCAGCAATATATTAGTGAAAACCGCATCTTAATCGGATACGCGGTTTCTGAGATTAGCGTGCACAAACATACAGACAAACAGACAAACCGACAAACAGACAAAAATTCCAAAAATCATTGTTTTGGGTACTATTGCATTAATAAAGGCCTCCCATAATATTTTTTCACATATAGGTCCTAACTTTAGCTACCTTACACTTAAAATCTTTATGACTATTTACACTAAAATATTCTAATAGAATTATACCCAGATATATATAAAACTCACAACAAAAAAGAAATGAAAATAAAGCTGAAACGCCTGTGCAAAACTATCTACCTATACCTACTTCACTTAAAAATAAATACTTATAACTACTTTAATTAATAAAAGTACCTACGCTTAATAATTTTTAATTTGAACGAATATTTTACAATATAACAACAAAAGAAATTCAAATAAACTATTTAAACACTAAAAGTCGCGCTGATAAGCACGGTTTCTCAATATCAATTATTGTCTGTCAATAAGGTCGATCGCTCTGAACGCATCAACAGCCAAATATTGAATGAAGCTAGCTCTCGGACCTCCCGCCTTTTTATACCCTACCGCCGCCGCGACCCGTGTCGAGCGCGGCAACCGTTACACGAAAATAATCCTTATAGCATGATTCAGTATTCACGTGCGACGGCGCGATGGCTTATTTTTCATGTATAAGTTTGGTGTTTCTATACCGATTTCTATGATTCTTTTTTTATTGAATAGGTAATATGATAACTTTTTTAAATTAGGGATGAATGAGAGTATTATAAACGTAAGAGTAAACAAATATAATCAGAATGCTCCGAACTGCTAAGCTATCAGGAGTTACACGTGTTATTGTGAGTCAACCATAAAAGATAGACATATGCTGTTGCGGGATATTTTTTAGTCAATTTTATGTAAAATATTTCTGTCATACATAATTTCTATGTAACTTTAACCATTAAGGCTGCACACGCGACGGAAGCTTAAAAAATGGAGTAACTTCTCCCGTTTTCCCAACATTTCCCTTCACTACTCTGCTCCTATTGATCGTAGCGTAATGAAAAGTATACTATAACCTGCCCAGGAGTATGAAGAATAATTGTACCAAGTTTCGTTAAAATCCGTCGAGTAGTTTTTGTTTCTATAAGGAACATACAGACAGACAGACAGACAGACAGACAGACAGACAGACAGACAGACAAAAATTTTACTGATTGCATTTTTGGCATCAGTATCGATCACTAATCACCCCCTGATAGTTATTTTGAAAATATATTTCATGTACAGAATTGACCTCTCTACAGATTTATTATAAGTATAGAAGATATAGGTCTCCTAATTGTACCATTTTTAACTCTTAAAGTAACAACTCTAGTAATATTGTCTTGCCCTGGATGAGTAGCAATTACTCTGCCGTACAACCACCGACAAGCGGGTAAGTTATCTTCCTTAACAATAACAACATCGTTTACTTTGGGTTCAGGATTCTGTGTGGACCAACGGTAACGTTGAAAGTACTTATTTAAATATTGACGAGACCAAAGACGCCAAAAATCTTGAACCATCCTCTGAGTGTATTGCCACCTACGCAAAGAAGATAAATTCGAACACTGAAAATCATTATCAGGTGGAACTACTAACCCTTCTCCTACCAAAAAATGCCCTGGCGTTAAAATAGTTTCATTGTCATTTTCAGTTATAACCGATAGTGGCCTCGAGTTTAGACAGGCTTCTACTTGTGCTAGCACTGTTGCCATCTCTTCATAAGTCAAAGTACTTTGACCAATGACCCGTTTTAAATGGTACTTGACCGATTTTACCCCCGCCTCCCATAACCCACCGAAATTCGGCGCGTGTGATGGGATGAAATGCCAAGTACAACCGTTTGTAGCTAGAGCCTCAGCGATTTCTTCGGTTATCGAACCCTTTTCATTGGAAAATAATTTCTTAAATTCGTTAGCAGCTCCTACAAAATTTGTTGCGTTATCGCTATAAATATCTGTGCAGTAACCTCTTCTTGATACAAATCTCTTAAAAGCTTGTAAAAATCCTTCTGTAGTAAGATCAGTTACTACTTCTAGATGTATTGCCCGGGTCACCATGCAAACAAACAAACAGATGTATGCTTTGCTTGATTTGTGCCCTCGGCCTTTCGCTGTTCTGATTTGAATCGGACCTGCATAATCCACACCGCTAGATTTAAACGGTCTGCTAGGGGTTACTCTTGCAGCGGGTAGTTGCCCCATTAGCTGCGTTTGTGTATTACCAGCGTTTTTCACGCAAGTGACGCATCTGTTAAAATGAGATTTGACGAGCTGTTTCAGTCCCAGTATCCAATAGCGAGACTGCAAATAACACATCATGAGCTGTGGCCCACCATGCAGAGTATGTTTGTGGGCATCATCAACAATGAGCTTAGTTAAATGAGACCGTTTTGGTAATAGAATTGGATGCTTTCTTGCTTTACTCCACATTGTGTTTTCGAGTCGGCCACCAACTCTTAAAATTTGATCCTCGTCAAGATACGGATTCAACGCTCGGAGACTGCTTCGCTTAGGTAAGTTTCCCTTTTCCTTTAAAATTGCTATTTCTTCCTTAAATTCTTCATTTTGAAATTTTTTAATACAATAATTCATAGCTTTCTTTAATTCACTTGTAGTCAAATATCCATAGTTTTTCTCTGTTGCTTCCTTTTTAATGTTATTTATAAATCTCTGACAATACGCTATCACTCTGGCCATTCTAGTCAATGACGAAAATCTTTCAAATAAATTAATTTCATTTCCTTCTGACGCAGTATGATGAGCCTTAACCTTCACTTCTTCTAAATTTGTGCTTAACTCTTTTGGCTTTTGATATTCAATGTGTTCACTTTTCAGAAAATCAGGACCTTGAAACCACATAGAATTCTCAAGAAGTTCCTTCGGATATTGACCCCGAGAAGCGGCATCTGCTGGATTATTCTTCGAATCAATGTGTGACCAATGGTGTGAATCTAGACTTGATATAATTTCAGACACTCTATTGGCTACAAAAACCTTCCAGCGGTTAGGATGCCCATTCAACCAAGCTAGGACTACTGTTGAATCTGTCCAAGCATGCAAACGACTCTTGTCAATGTTCAAGACTGTAGCCACTTCAATGAGTAAGCGAGTAACTAGTACAGCGCCGCACAGTTCGAGTCTGGGGATTGATACCTGTTTCACTGGTGCCACTTTTGTCTTTGCTGATAATAAACAAACTTGTATTTTCCCTTCAGAATCTACTACGCGACAATATATAACGGCTGCGTATGCATCTTTCGAAGCGTCGCAGAACCCATGGAGTTCTACATCACTACCAGTTGTTACTCCGATCCAACGAGGTATATTAATATGGGATAAATCTTTCAATTCATCGCGGTAAGTTAACCATTCCTTTAGTAAATTGGTAGGTACCGCTTCGTCCCAGTCTATTCCTGCTAACCATAGCTTCTGTATCATCATTTTTGAAATTATTATACTTGGTCCCACCCATCCGAGGGGATCATAAAAACGTGAGATATCGGATATAATTTTTCTTTTTGTTACAGGTTCCAGTAAGGCGGGCATCTCCACCTTGTAGCGGAAGGAGTCTTCGCTGCGATTCCAGGTAAGTCCAACTATCTTCATTTCTTCACTAGTTTTTATCTTTAAATCATCTTTCACTTCATCCTTTGCTTTTGTATCCTGATTATCCTTGCTTTCCATCTCTTTCATTTCCCTTACTAATTCTTGACTATTGCTTGTCCATTTTTGTAGCTGAAACCCTCCTTTTGCTAACATTTTGTTCATTTCCTTGTAAAGTTTCAATCCTTCTTCCTTACTATCACATCCCGAAATCAAATCATCCATGTAATAATCAGTTGCTACCCTTTCAGCTGCCAATGAAAATTCATGACCTTCTTCTATTGCGAGTTGTAACAACGTCTTCACAGCAAGGTACGGCGAAGAAGCCACCCCAAAGGTAACTCTTTTCATTCTATATTCAGTTATTTTATCATTGGTGTCATTTCTCCACAGTATCCTTAAAAAATCTACATCCGAATCATCAATCCTTATCTGTCGAAACATTTTTACAATATCTGCTGTCAAACAAATAGGTTTTACCCTCCATCTTAGCACAATATGTCTTAGCTCGGACTGCAACCTTGGACCAACCAGCAAATTATCATTTAGTGACTTGTTATTGGATCCTTTACAGGAAGCGTCGAAGACCGCTCTCACCTTAGTGGTGTCCTTATCATCTCGAATGACTGCATGGTGGGGTAAATAAATCGCCTTTTTATTTAATTCATTTTCAGGAACCTCCTCCATGTGACCTAACTCCAAATATTCATTAATGACTTCTGCATACTTTTCATATATATTTTCAGTTCGTAATCTTTTTTCCAAACCTTTCAACCGCCTTTCAGCTATCAGTTTTGAGTTAGTGACTTCCGGAGTTTCAGAATTGAACGGCAAGCGTACTACATATCTACCTTCTTCGTCTCGACTAGTTGTTTCAGCGTAATATTTTTCACAGCGTTTCTCCTCTTCAGTAAACATTTTCTCTTTAGGCATAGGTATGCACTCTTCTAATTCCCAGAATTTTTTGAGCAGTTGATTGTCATCGTGAACACAATGTAATGCCTTTATTGTTTCAGATGGCTTACCGGATGACTCAACCGCGCCTGATATTATCCAACCCAGTGACGTAGATTGAGCAATTATTGCACCGGCTGGACTCTTTCTAACTCCTTCCTGGATAATTGTGCTGTAAACTTCAGCACCCAACAATAAATCAATACGATTAGGTGTGTCATATCCTGGATCAGCAAGACTAATATTTTCCAGTTCTTGCCATTCTACAAATTCAACTTTATTTGTCGGTAAAAGCGTTGTAATTGCACTTAACACATACGCCTTCACAACAACTACCACCTTGGGATCAATTCGCGATTTAATTTCAATTTCAACTATTGCCTTGGAGACTAAGCTATTGTCTCCACCTACACCAGAGATAATACTCTTAATAGGAATCTTTTTAAGTCCTAAAAGTTGTACTGTTGCTTCAGTCAAAAATGAAGACTGACTGCCTGGATCTACTAACGCACGTACCATATATTTCTTACCGTTGCTTGCTACTGTTTCCACAAGCGCGGTGGCTAGTATGACCTGACAAATTTTCTGTTTTTCCGACGCATAACAAGAAACGACCTTTTCTGCATTATTGACACTAGACGATGGCTCTAGATTTGGTGAGTTATTTCTCCGATTATTATCAATTGACTGACCCTCAGAAACGGACTTAGTAGGATGTAGTAAGCTATGATGTTTTTTCTTACAAATCCGGCATTTACCGGTACTGTTACAGTTCCTGGCAGAGTGATTACTACCCAAACAACAATAGCAAATATTGTTCGTTTGTACAAAGTTACGTCTTAATTCGACCGATTCGTCAATAAATTTTTTACATGAACTGAGTCTATGCTCATTCGCACAAAATGGACATTTAACATTTGTAATGTGCATGGATTTAAATTTATTTACATGTGCATGATGATATTTATTTACATTGGATTTGGAATCGAGAAACTCCATAGCACGATATCTTTTAGTCATAAATTCTTGAAATTGCTTATATGTGGGTAACTCATCAGTTGAGTTACAATCTGTTGCATTGAACTCCCATTGTCGTCTCGACTCCGGATCCAATTTTAGTGAAATAATGTGAATCACTATTATGTCCCAAGATTCGGTTTTGACACCGATATTAGACAGTGCTGCCAAACAATCGTTAGTCGTATCCATCAACTCTTTTAGACTACTTGCCGATTCATGCGTAATATTTTTCTGGCTTAATAATTTCTTTAACAGATGATGACTAATATAGCGTTTGTTGTTATAACGTTCTTCTAATAATTCCCAACATCTTGAATAGTTAACTTCAGTAGTCGGAATACTAGATAACAACTGCTCGGCTTCACCGCTCAAATAACCTTTTAAATATAACAGCTTTTGTACACTGTCCAAATCATTGTTGGTATGAATTAACGACGTGAAAAGATCTCGGAACGTATTCCATTCGGAATACTTCCCTGAAAACATTGGTATATTAACCTTAGGCAATTTAACGTTACATGATTTTTTGGACATATTACTATTAGAAGTCACATTAACATTTGAACTAATATTCAACAAGGCTAATTTATCTTTAAGTTCTAACTTGTATTCAAAATATATTTCTTGTGCCTCATTGAAGACCTCAGCTTGGAAATAAGTACTCGTAGTTGCTTTTCTTTCAGCGGGTTTGACTGACTGCATTAATTTTTTATGACCATTTAAAAATTCAGACCACAACTGGTCTAAGAGCTCAAGCCTTCCCTCAACATACAATGTAGTTAAACGTTCTTTAGGACATTTTTTAAAATTAGATCTAGCTTTACTTATATTACTGTACAACTCTTCTTGAAAACTAATTAACGACTCCATATTTATAAACAATAACAACAGCTATTCAAACAAACAAATAAAATTTCAATGCAAAATTTTCAAAGACAAAAATTGACAAAAATTTTCTAAGTTATTTCACCTTTAAAAAATAGTGAAATCGGGCATAGGTCCCCCGTACCTTCGTTTTTAGCAAAATTATTCTAAGTCCTAAAATTACACTACAAATTTAATTTTATTATAAGTTAAAGCCTCTAAATATTTAAGGTTCAAAATTCCTTGGCAAATCTTCACAATTACTATTCACTCACTTCTCACTAAAAGTTAGTTCAATCTTCAAAATAAATAAATGTTGACTCACGACCTCGTAGCTGTAGTTCCAAATCGCTCGTCCAGGTGGCGCCACCTCCTGTGCGCCCACCTCTGCCTGCAGCTGCTGTCCTCCTGCTCCGGGATCCCCTTCAGCGTCACTTCCGCGCTGATGACTGTCGCTTTTTCCAGCCAAAATGCTACTCGTCACGTTTACGATAGCGATCCACTATCCGTTGACGACCAGCAAATTTCCCAAAAACGCACTATCCAAGTGCTTTGTCGAAAATATCCGACTACGATGGACCATGTAAAAGGTCAAAGGTCTCGCCTATCTAAATTTCCTGGATACTAATCAATCCTGAGGTTTACAAAAGAAACACCCAAAGTATAAACAAGCGAGCATTTATTAAAACCATTCCCGACCATTATAGGGATTTTACAAATCGCAATGCCTGCGCGTTGTAATTAGGGACAGCGCCATCTCTTGGTGACGCTGCGAACTAATTCGACTAAATGGACTGTACAAGCTTGTTTAACCTCCTGTAAGCCTCAACTTTATTGATGTTAAAACTTAGAGCTTTTCCCGACGTTAGATCGTACGATGGAGCGCTTAAAAACCGATTTACGAACTCTGGCAAAGAGTTCCACGGCTTAGCTGTTCGCACTATGCGAGAGTATAACAATGACATTTGCATAGTTCTGATCTAAGGTGCCTTACTGTATTGTCGTTACTCTGGCATCGTCTACTGGGCACGCGCGTGCGATAAATATTTGCTGACCGACAGTCCACCGTTTGCTGCGAGATACCTCGCACTACATGTACTTATACTCGTAAGTCGTACTATTTGTAACAGATAGCTAACAATACTATAATGAATCGTTTACCATTGTAGGTACTATTAGACACTATTTAATATCTGAAAAGCATTGCACAACACAATCCCGAACTCCTTGTCTTCAATCGAAGAATTCAAATTGTCTGATGGACAGGTACAGGGGAACTTTAATTTGAATTCTTCATCATCATCATCAGCCTATTGCAGTCCTCGACATAGGTTTTTCCAGTTGTTCGCCACTTTGGGCAAATATCTGGCGTCTTTACCCATAAATAGTCGCCACCCTGGGCAGGCGGGTAGGCGATCACAGAGCGTAGCTTCTCGCTCCGGTGACGTTGCTGCCCGTCATCGGCCCGTCGAATTTAGCTACGCCATCAATCTTAATGGTTATAGCGCCACTAGTCGATTGCCAGAACCTCATTTGTTATTCGGTAGGATTTAGTATGCGTGCCACTAAAGATGAGACTTGCCGAGCGTCAGTAGTGGGGCGTCCGCGCAGGTACCGTCGTTCAAAATGTTATCCTTAATTTTTACTTAAATTCAAGAAGTAACTATACGGTAATATTCGGATTCGTATAGAGTCTATCTTATGAAAGTAGGTAGCGGTGGTCGAATCACGCGGTCTCTCAAGTCTCATCTTTTGTGGCACGCTTGTACGAGCAGGTAATACAGAAGAAAAGATGAGACGCTCCCTTACATCCTGTTACATTACACAAGTTTATAAAAAAGTTTAATTTTTAAGCAGATTACTCCATGTATAACCAAACTAGTCGTCTATATCTCAATTTATACAATTTTCATTTCACCTACACAAAGCCTTCGCAAAATGTACACCAACTTTTCAACAGGCGTAATAATTGATCCATTATGTGAAAGCGCAAACTATCTAAGTATGTGCCTGCGCCAAACAAAACTTTAAATTGCTTAGTAATCGCGGGCGCGACTATTGCGTTTTAATTACTTTCGAGAATACAGCATTACGGGCTTGGAACTAACTTAAAATTAATCAAACTTTCGGAATAAACCTTTGTAATGAATGTAGTTGTGTGTGACGCAATTGTATTGTCGTATCTATTCGTCTGTCTATATCTAGAGCACTTATACATAAGCGCCATCTGGGCCGCACAGCGCCACCTAGCCCCAAACTAAGCCGAAGCTTGTACTATGGGTACTAGACAACTGATAAACTTACTTAGATACATTTTTTTTTTGTAAATACATAGAAAACACCCAGACCAATACAAACAGACATGTTCATGAACACAAATGTTTGTACTGTGCGGGAATCGAACCCACGACCCTTGGCTCAGAGGGCAGAGGTCACTACCAAATGAGCCACCGAGCCTGTCATCAATCATTCAATGTATGAGAATCGAATATAGGTAGGTATGCCTGCTTAAAGCAAAGAATCACTATCAAATGTAATGTAACTAATAAAATCGACAGGCTCGGTGGCTCATTTGGTGACAGGCTCGGTGGCTCATTTGGTAGTGACCTCTGCCCTCTGAGCCAAGGGTCGTGGGTTCGATTCCCGCACAGTACAAACATTTGTGTTCATGAACATGTCTGTTTGTATTGGTCTGGGTGTTTTCTATGTATAATATGTATTTATTTACAAAAAAAAAATGTATCTAAGTAAGTTTATCAGTTGTCTAGTACCCATAGTACAAGCTTCGGCTTAGTTTGGGGCTAGGTGGCGCTGTGTGGCCCAGTGTGGCATGTCTTGGGTTATTTATTTATTTATTATTTAAATGTAACAGATCTATATTATGGCTTTGATTCGCGTCTTTTAACTTTCCTATAGCTGCATGAATATTTGATACATGATACATTTGAGACCAAGATTTCGGAAGCTTTAAGGTCTATCTACAATATTATTACATCTGTCTGAACCCGGCTTTGAATGGAACTAGCCACTAATCCAGGTATTTCCAGATCAAAGGCGTAAAAATGAAATAATGTGTTCTATCGGTCTCACAGACACCCCGCGGGTACGGGAAGGTTAAAAGCAAAGAACACCATCGCATTCACATTCCACACAATCAAATCAACAACTCAAAGCTTACAACCTCCACAATACATATTCGCGTTCATTCGAATGACTTGTATGAACCTTTACAGAACCTCGTGTTACGAGAGCGTTTTGTATGCAACCGGGGAAACATGCAGTGAACTGCATTTGTGTTTGCGATGCGACGCGGGGCGGTGTTTACGTAGCTCGTTTGAGCCGTTAAAGCCACCGATGCGATCGTTCGGAGCATGTCGAGGGCGCTAAATAGGAGAGTTATAGTTGGTTTTAAAGTTAAAATTTATGTTCCTTTTTAAAATGTAGAATGAGCTTTTTAAACTTTATGTAATGTTTTAATGACATGACGAGACAACACCACACCGTTGCACGAGGTACCACCGGATTCGAAATATAGCTTCTATCGAGAAGAACCGGCAAGAAACTCGTCAGTTAATCTTTTCAATGCCAATTTTCTTACCTACAATATTTGTCATATTACATCATATATAGGTATTATCTCATTAACATTATATAAAACAAAGTAAAATTCAGAAGCTATACCATGCAAATATGTGTTCACTTGGAAACAGCCGTCCAGGAGATGTTGTCGCCCAGGAAGTCCTCAACTTTGTAGTATCCCCAAGGGCATTCCATATAAGTTATTTCAATAAATGCTAAAGGCGGGCTGTAGGCTTGTGTGTCACGTAAGTTGTATAAAAAAAATACATTTTACATTCTAGCCACAATCCGAAATAGAAACAAAACAAGACCATCTCATAACACGCCCGGCGACACGTCTCCCACAGACGCCGACGGACGCGGACCCACTCCCGAACACCCAATTTCACAAGTGGATTAAACTGAAAACCATTTTTCCGAATCAGCGGGCGTGCCCAATTGTGAGTAAATCTCTGGTGAAGGATTAACAAACGTAAGAATAGAATAGAAACTATCTTTGACAGGCTCGGTGGCTCAATTGGTAGTGACCTCTGCCTTCTGAGCCAAGGGTCGTGGGTTCGATCCCCACACATTACAAACATTTGTGTGCATGAGCATGTCTGTTTGTATTGGTCTGGGTGTTTTCTATGTATAAATTATGTATTTATTTACAAAAAAAATGTATCTAAGTAAGTTTATCAGTTGTCTAGTACCCATAGTACAAGCTTCGGCTTAGTTTGGGGCTAGATGGCGCTGTGTGGCCCAGAGTGGCATGTTTTGTGTTATTATTTATTATAGATTAAAAACTCAAAATGATTTTAAAAGACGGCAAGACCCTATAGAGTTTAATAGATTAATTAATTAAAATTATATATTTAATTTATAATTAAAATTACCCTCTGATTCTTTCGCGCTTTAAACGATACTTTACAATAAACACAGGTTAAAAAGATTAATAGCATGAAGTCACTTACATTTTACAACCCTTGAAAAAGTCCCTTTTCGAATTGTCCTCTCACTGACACGGTCGACCAAACTCCTGGAATTAGTGGCAAATGTCCCGAAAAATTCCCTATTACAGTTAGGTAGTTTGATCCCAATTTTCTATTTGAGTGAGGTGAACTAAAAATTTGATTTCGTATGCCATTCAGAGAATCGTTCCATTACGATTCCTTTCTTAACTGTTTAAGAAATTGGGATAGTTTTTTATTGAAATGGAATACTGATATTTATACTAAACTAGGATTTATATTATAGTATTCTGGGAATAGATGAGTAGGTAATAATCAGGCGGAAATTTTTATGGGTGTTGTCCGTAATTATTAATACACGATCTACTTATCTGTGAATCATTCATCATGCAGTCTATTGCAGTCCACTGCTGGGAAAAAGCCTCTTCAGTTATTCGCAAGGGCAAACATCTGGAGGATACCCATAATTCGCCACGCTGGGCAGGCAGGTTGGCGATCGCAGGGCGTAGCTTCTCGCTCCGGTGATGCTGCTGTCCGTCATCGGCTTCTGGTATTACCTACACCTTTAATTGTGATGCCGCCACCAGTCAGTTGCCAGCGCCTCGTTTGTTATTTGGCAGGATGCACCACGGGCAGGTAAGGTTGGCTTGGAGTGAAAAGATAATAGACGTTCCCTTACATCCTTGATGTCATTATTAGCTTCCTTTATTTTATTATTTTTACTGATTTGGTTCCTTGTTACTAGACAACTGGCAACAGCCTCAGCGACTTGGGCTTCCTTTAGCTTTTGATTAGGCGAGTTTTAAATCACATAACCAACGCAGGCAGTTGTGCCTTTCATGTAAGCATTTACATTTATTCTAATTATAGGTGCCTTCACTGAACTCCAATTTATTCTTGCTCCGACTTTGAACATCCATTAAGGAGATTAAAAATACGTCAACTTTTACCTCGAAACCTGTTCAAAAGCAGAGTACCTACTCGAGAAAAATCCTTTGGAATCGTGAAATGCTATGATCTGGAATGAAATGGTATATACATTACGGAAAATATCTAGATAGAACGGCTATTATTTTGACTGGCTCGGTGGCTCGATTGGTAGTGACCTCTGCCTTCTGAGCCAACGGTTGTAGGTTCGATCCCCGCACAGTACAAACATTTGTGTGCATGAACATGTCTGTTTGTATTGGTCTGGGTGTTTTCTATGTATAATATGTATTTATTTACAAAAAAAAATGTGTCTAATTAGGTTTATCGGTTGTCTATTTGTTGGGTACTAACCCATAGTACAAGTTTCGGCTTAGTTTGGGGATAGATGGCGCTGTGTGGCCCAGCGTGGCATGTCTTGGGTTATTTATTTATTTATTTTATTTAGTATGTAATAGTGCTCGTAGTACCTACATATAAAACAAAGACGCTTTTGTTGTCTATCTGTCCTATGTAGATATGCTTAGATCTTTAAAACTACGCAACGGATTTTGATGCGGTTTTTTAATAGATAGAGTGATTCAAGAGTTTATATGTGTAATACATGCATAGAGACATTTAAAAAAACCTCATCTCTTTGTATTAGAAATCCAGTAGGATTATATCCAGAATGTATTGGGTAGTAACCCAAGACACAACCCTTGTCACTTTTAATCAAATATTCTTTATTACATTCGATTTGATGTCCACCATTCGATACATCGTTACGGCGACCTGAATCGATACTATCAAACGTGAATTATTAATCACCCTCCCACTTCCTCCTTATGACTTAGAGCAGGACAGTACAAGACTTATAGATAAAGCCTTGTTTCCCTCAGTTCGACGAGGTGTTATCCGTTCGGTGACGGATAAAAAACACAAATTACAGCCACATCGCTTCCCGAGGGTGTAGTAGGAGTCGACTAAGGAACTTCGTGAGGTTTAAAGAACTAAGGTTTAAAGTCAGCGCTGTTTGCCTCTAGTTCACCTTTTATATATTTTATACGTAACATCTATCTATCATCTATATCGACATCAACTATCGCAGTCCATTGCTGGACATAGGCCTCTCCAGTTGCTCGCCACTTAGGGCAAACACCTGGATGCTTCACCCATAACCGCCACGCTGGGTAGGCGGGTTGAAGATAAGGTACGGCTTCTCGCTCCGATGACGCTGCTGCCCGTCATCGGCCTGCCAAGCTACGCCTGATGATGGTTATACGGTCACCAGTCGGTTGCCAGAGCCTCGTTTGTTAATCAGCAGCACGGGTAGGTGAGGGTGCCTTGGAAAGAAGAGATAAAAGGTCGCCGATAAAGAAGATAAAAGGACCTTACATCCCATTCATTTCCCAGGCTTAAAGTAAATTTCCCCGAAATGTTTCAACTCTTTCCACTTTATACAGTTTCGTCCTTAAAGTAACTTATAGATATTAATGATGGGTGGAGTGTAATTGGGTTAAGTAAATATTATTGCCGGAAAAAATAGTAAAAGACCCCACCTTCTTTGACGTTGCCGAAATAATATTTACGTAAAGAGCTATAAGTAAACAAGCTTTGCTGGCATGGCTGACGTTAAATATGTTTTAACTAGCTGTGCTCGCGACTTCGTCCGCGTGGAATAGTTGTTTTTTTTTTACATTTTCCATTATTTCTTCGCTCCTAATAGTTGCAGCGTGATGTTATATAGCCTAAAGCCTTCCTCGATAAATGGTCTATTCAACACAAAAAGAATTTTTCAATTCGGACCAGTAGTTCCTGAGATTAGCGCGTTCAAACAAACAAACAAACTCTTCAGCTTTATAATATTAGTTAAGATTAAGATAGCGGATCCGTAAAGAAAATTCTCGTATAAAATATCCGTACTCTTATAGAAGTAAAAAAAAGTATTCATTTTTAACACTATTTTGCAAAATCGAATCTCAGGGCACCGTACTAATATATAAATAACAATTAAGTATGTTTATGTTTTGTGTCAATTATTATGTTAAGTCAGTTTGCACAACGTTGCCACTCTCTTCAGAAAAATACACTTTTTTAACCTGAAGGTTGTCTGAAAGACATCGCTTACTAGCGATAAGATCACCTAGACCACAAAATGACTGAATCACCGTTTCCTGTATTTATTTTTTATTTTTTGCAATAAAGATCTATCTATTTATCATTGTTAAGTTTTATTCATTGTCGTCTTTGTAAAGTGAAATGGTAAATAATAATATGTACCTTTTGTGATACCTTCGTGGTTCTGATACCTATAAGTTCTCAAGCTAACATAGGAATCCATAGTAATGTAATGTAATGCATGTGATAATGTCCGACGTATATTTATTATATCATGCTTATGAAAACAAAACGAACCCTACAAAAGATGTAAAAATAACTTTCACAAACCAACACAATAACAGATTCTTTTTAAATGGACTTTTGCCCACCATCCGAAATTACATCATCAAAAATATAAAAGGCCTCAATTAAAGGGCCAAGCCTTAGGGCCTTATTTTGCAAAACAGGCACTATAGTGCATGATTGAGTTACGCGGTTAGTGCGAAGCAAATCCCATTGTCCGTTAGAACAAAAATAACAACAGCCAATTTGATCGTAATCGGATAAAATAATCGCCAACACAGTCGGACTCAATTTACTTGCCTTTGCAACAATACTTGTTTAGTTTATTATCAGTTTTTTTCTACAAATAATTCAGTAGCTACGTAGTGAAAACACAAGAATTGATAGTCTGAAAGTATGTATTTACAGAATCCAATTACAAAAACTCATTCAACCAGAGAGAGAGAAAAGTAATAATCAGCGGGAACTCGATGACAGCTGTCAGTGTTACCGTTACGTCAAACTTCAATTGTCAACGTTAGTGCGGTGACTCTTGAGCGTGGCGAATAGTGCTGTGCCGCAGCGGTTGATTATTCTCCTCTAACAGTAGTAACCTGAAGACGTCTTATTCTCAAACATTTTATTAAGCGTTTGATTTGAGAAAGATGCGCCTACATTAAAACGAGGGCTAGACGATAATATTCAGACCACATTTTGGAAGGGATCCCTCCGAAGATTTTACTGTCGGTTCGCGTTTTCGACGAACTGATATTTTGCAAAACAGGCACTATAGTGCATGATTGAGTTACGCGGTTAATACATTTCTGTGCCTTTTAAAATAAATATCAGACAACATCATAGGTATATATTGCTCCGACCCCAAAGTAAGTAGCTTAATCATTTGTGTTATGGGTATCGTACCCACAACACAACGGCATAAAATTAAAACAAACACAAATGTTCATCACTCAAACAAATGTTGGCCCGGATGGGGATCAATCCCACGACCCTTAGTTCAGAAGGCAGGTGTCACTACCAATTGAGCCACCGAGCCAGACACAAATCTCCTGCGTACTTAACTAATCTCCTTGGAGATTGGCGGCTGTTGTCTAAAATCAGTCAAGAGAACATCATCATCAGCCTATATCAGTCCACTGCTGGGCATAGGCCTTTCCCAAAGTTCGCCACTATATTATTATCGCCTAGAAATAAAAGGCTTATCAAAGTATTACATAATTCTGAATAAGCATCGACATTGTAAGAGGATAAATCACCTAATCTCATAAAAAAATTCATCTCGAGACAGACATCTTACGTAACAAATTCTCAAAATTTCTAACGAAGGTCGACGCAAGATTGCCTCCGAACAAACGTAACTTCGCTTCGCAATATACGAATGTAACTCGTATATTATTCAAATGTATAATGACAATGTGATCTGTAGCTTCGGATATACAGTCACGAGCAATAATACGTAGGTACACATTTTACAGGACAGACTGCGCTGGCGGTGCCATGGCAGTATAGGTCTCCTAGGACACATGGCACTGTCCCTAAGGCGCTCGACGAAGGGGCCGGGGTTTTTAGTGGGTATTCCCTGCCTCCTCACCATCCTGAGGCAAAGTGCCGCCCTCCAGCAGTCCGAGGGCGGCGTGAGTCCCACATACCCCGCCGTTCCCCCGAATGGCGGGGATGCGCAAAAGCATTTTCCCCGGTTAAAAAAAAAAAAGGTACACATTTTAGAATCACAGTCGATGGGAGCGAATTATCATCTTTTCCCTCCAAGCCCCCCTCACCTGCCAGTGGTGCATCCTGCCGAATAACAAAAGAGAGTCTGGCAACCGACTGGTGGTGATGGTTACTTACGATTGAAGGCGTAGCTAAATACCACAGGCCGATGACGGGCAGCAGCGTCAGCGGAGCTAGGAGCGACGCCCTGCGTTCGCTAACTCGCCTGCCCATGGTTATAAACCTCAAGATGTTTGCCTAAAGAGGCGAAAATCTGGAGAGGGCTATGTCCAGCAGTGGACTGATAAAGCCTGATGATGATGATAATGTGTAGTTCTATTTCTAGACAGGCTCGGTGGCTCATTTGGTAGTGACCTCTGCCCTCTGAGCAAAGGTCGTCCCGCACAGTACAAACATTTCTGTTCATGAACATGTCTGTTTGTATTGATCTGGGTGATTTCTATGTATAATATGTATTTATTTACCAAAAAAAATGTAGATAGCTTATGTAGATAATATCTACATATCTAAGCTATCTACAAATTATATTGTATGCCTTATGATAGACAGTCTCCGACGTCTTTACATAAGCTAAATTGACAAATATTGTAACCTCAAAGTTACGTGCAAACTACGAGGTACGCGAGATTACACGCGTCAAAGTCTGGCTTATTTGTAATACAAATTATATATTGCGAGGCTCATTTCTTCAACCAACTCTGGTGGATTTAAGTTCGTCATTTAGGTTACCTACTTAGCGGTGACTTATACACTGGCTTAGACGAATTATGATGTGAAATAGGCTGGCGGAGTTTTGGGATGCGTTTCTACAAAGCGGGGCTGCGTAAAGTCAATGATATTGGTGCATTGAAGTAGAGTCGAGATGAGATGATGTTCGATGATGATGATGATTTAAGAGAGGTAGGGCATAGCGAATCTTCGCTCGAATTGAGCCGCCCGTCCGGGGAAGGACCTCCACGCTATAGAATACCGCAGTCAAATGACCTCTGAGTCGTGTTTCTGCCGGTGAATAGGGTTTCCGGAGCTCGTGGGGGTTGGGGTTGGGCCGGCATGGCGGTGGCAACTGACAGGTAACTGACCAGTTACTTGCCCGTTGTCACAGCGACTTGGGCTTCTTTTTCGCTTTCCATCAGGCGTAGGGAAGCCATTATGTCGAGCCACTATAAAAAAAATGTGATTTGAGCATATCATTGGGCAATTTTTGTTAGAACTACACAACGCCGCATCTGTGGAAAAAATAATATTCTTAATAACGTACACAAGCTCCATCGAGCTTTTATTTTTATTACACAAGTATTTATAAAGAAGAAAGATTTAATAGATTTTTTTTTGTTTGTTTGCTTGCACTGAATAGCTCGGTTTTGTGGAACCAAAAACCTTTCTTAATTCGCATGCGCTGTGAAAACTATTGATACCATAATCAAAATAATTTACTACGACTTTCCAGAACATATAATTAACCCGACATGCCACGCTGGGCCACACAGCGCCATCTAGCCCCAAACTAAGCCGAAGCTTGTACTATGGGTACTAGACAACTGATAAACTTACTTAGATACATTTTTTTGTTAATAAATACATATTATACATAGAAAACACCCAGACCAATACAAACAGACATGTTAATGCACACAAATGTTTGTAATGTGTGGGGATCGAACCCACGACCCTTGGTTCAGAAGGCAGAGGTCACTACCAATTGAGCCACCGAGCCAGTCAATTATTATTATTTATTAAATATAGGTAATTTATCTACAAAAATAACGCAACATAATACCCAAAGCGAAGAGGGCGTGAGTCGTGTGAGTAAAATTGTAAAGTATTACTTTGTGCATCTCATTCCAGTTCGTAATAGCCTATTTATCGAGTTAAAATCAAATTGTTTTACAATATCGCTTTTATACGAGACACGAGATAAGCCGCGGATTCATTTAATCTGTTTACATTCGCCAATGTGAAGTATTTGATCGTTGTGAAGATTCAAATACGCTCTCGCGGAAGCCATACAAACGACTTCTTTGTTCTTGAAAATTTGTAAGTAAGGAAGCTTATCGACTTTTAGCGCGATGTTTTTGATATTATCACACCTGTGACCTATGAACCGAACGAAACCCGATTTTACCCTGACTTTAAAATAAGATAACAGCATTTTTTAGCAAAAATCAAACCGAGTTCAATATCTCTCTTTCGACAAAAACATATTATTATTTAAAATCGGTTCATAATAGTCAGAGATATATATCTCACGTACACCATATGGTAACGAATATACAATATAAAAAAAAATATCTTCAAGAACGGACTCCTGCTGTGAAAAAAAAATTAAGTTTCAGAACCTTCAGATGAGAATACATCGGTCCATTTATGAGATAAACAGCAGTAGGGCACGCGACATCAAATCGCGTAGGTAGGTACCACAAAAATGGACTCCAAAAAAAAACATCTCAGATATAGGTATTTAAGTACGCAGTTATTAATTATTTAGTTACTACCTCTAACAAACAGACATACATACATCACAGATGCATTTAAACGAATTAAATCTTTTAAAAAAGGAAACAAATAAAGAAGTATGTACCCATGTCTCTAAATTTAGTGAGTAAATAAGAAAGAAAGACAGAAAAATGATTATTAGCAACACAAGACACAGATAATACACAATATAAAATATACTATAACAATTGAATATACAAAAGTGAACATGAACAACAAAAGAACAAAGAAAACAAAAGAAGAGATACAGAAATAGAACGAAGTCCTATGTACGAGTATAACGTTTGCACAATTATTATTACACTAGCTTTTGGCCGTGGCTACGCTCGCGTTATATTCGGGGTGAATGCTTTCTACAAATTTCACCTCCCATTCTATAGAAGTGAGATGTTATAAAGGGGCAAAAAGTAGCCTATGTTACTCTCCACCCCTTCAACTATCTCCACTTTAAAAATCACGTCAAGTCGTCACTCCGTTTTGCCGTGAAAGAAAGACAAACATACCAGACTGACAGACAGACGGACACTTTCCAATTTATTAATATTAGTATGGATAATTGGGTAGCCAGATAACTTAGTGGCGCTAAGGCCCGGCAACATTTTACCTCCTGAGGGGTCTCTAAACATGCCTAAGAGGGCGACATTTTACGCAATATAATTACTGGGGAATGCGGGTAATATTGAAGCAATATTTCGTCGGTGTTTACGTTAAATAGGTGTGCACAATTTTGTGTCGGAGGTAGGTATATACTAAGAGAGGTAGGGCATAGCGAATCTTCGCTCGAATTGAGCTGCCCGTCCGGGGAAGGACCTCCACCCTATAGAATACCGCAGCCAAATGATCTCCGGGTCGTGTTTCTGCTGGTGAGTAGGATTTCCGGAGCTCGTGGGCGGTTAGGGTTGGGCCGGCATGGCAGTGACAACTGACAAGTAACTAACCTGTTACTTGCCAGTAGTCACAGCGACTTGGACTTCTCTTTCGCTTTCCGTCAGGCGTAGGGAAGCCATTATGTCGAGCTATAGTAGCTCGACATAATGGCTTAAAAAAACATTTAGAGGGTTTTGGAGGGTTGGTGACCGCAGTAGGTTTTATTTGTACCCAGTTAACCGATATTCCTTTAGTCGTCTTCTACAACACTCATGTGATGATATAAGGTAATTTTTTTTCTAGAAGGGAATGTAGGTATTGGGCATCGTCATGCCACCTCCGGGGGAGGTGACATGGTGTGTGGGACTCCTGAAATAGGAGGGCATACCCACTAAACCCCCTTGTGTGGCCAGCTGGCAGCTAGTTGCAGGGATACGGGTAACGCCGAAGCATACGGCTGCATCCCTGCATGCCCTAGTCTGACGCAGATGACAAGCGGCCGGCAATCTTGGTCCAGGGAGGGCAAATACCCCCGGCTCCGAGGAGCAATAGGGTGTTCCCCGGGCGAACCTCATGCAACGGTGTGGCTGTACCCACCCTATGAGTGGATTGCGCTCCCGCACTCACCACTCGGGGCACGAAGGAAAGGCTCAGAGAGCATACGATGCACATAGGGTGATCCTATTCTAACTCCGAAAACCACACGGACCACATGACAAACACACCCAGAAGGAATAAATATTCATCAAACGAATGTTTGTCCCGGGTGGAAATTGAATCCACGATCCTTAGATCAGAAGACAGAAGTTACTACCAATTAACCCACCGGGTTTTCTACATTTGTTTATACACCGACCGTTCTATAAACGCGACTTGACCGTAGACACATTTCCGATGATGTTACCATAGAAATTTCGTACCAAACTATCGATAAACGTACTATATAACCTACTACATACACATACTATATGAAAGGGCCCTCGTGGAATATTCGGCCGTCTCAAACATATCTCTGCCGTCCATCTCACCGCATACGGGCTTCCCCTTTGTCCGCCAGTAAACAGACTTAGACCACTCGATAAGGGAGTATTTGGACAGATAAGCTAGTACAAACATATGGAGATCCCATAGTGTATTTTATATAGAAATATAAGTATAGAGAGACGATCGGTTACGAGGAGTTTCTATGTCTGTATAGGTACACAGCAGAACCCCGCTTTTATTTCGATCAACACGTATAGTTTAACATCCATAGTAATTACTACCTTCCAAATCGTACAAATTAAAAAATAGTACCACAATAATTTTAGAGAAATCATTAATTATATTCCAGCAGGACCCTCCGCCGTTTGATAATCTTCAGACAGATGGGCATTCCCGTTTAGGAGCATATTAGTACCTTAGAAATTTATCGATGTTATTTTAAAATTATTATTATTTTATGAGAAATTTATCAAGCTAGCTACCTATTACGTTTTGACGTTTTCAGCCCAGACAGTCGCATTTCTTACTGCATTTTATTAGTATCTTTAAAAAAACCATACGTTTAATTCAAATGTATTTGTATTTCAGCAGAAAATTCACTAGTCGCTAGTAGGTAGGTAGTATTAGATAATTTGAATACACATATTTAACTCAAAACACAAAACAACTTCTACAAATCTCGTGAAATATTAATAAGTTATCCAACTGACATAGGTACAGCTTCTTAAATAACTAATTGGATTTACACTTTGAAAACTTGAAATTGTTTTTGAAAATTGATTAAAATTTATGAAATTAATTAAAAGTTTATAGAGATTTATAGCATTAAGCAGTTCGGGGATATTTTTTTGTTAATGATTAAGTAGAAGATTAAGGCCACTAGACCAATTGGGGCAGTCAAACATTGCTTCATAAGGCCGAATTCGGCCATACATCAAAATTTGATTACTGGAAGCTTTGAAAAGCTCTACTACGTTAATTGCTTTTATTGGAGAATGAAATAACTACAAACATAGGAATTTTAAATAAAATAGAAAATATATTATGTCATGGCTGAATAACATTGCATTAAGAGTAACTATTACTTGAAAACAAATCGATTTATAAATAAATAGCTCAACACTACTTTTTTCAATTTACTTTTTATTCAATAGGCTTTGCGCTTGACTGCGATTCGTCTGATTACCATCGTAAGCGATAGCCGACAATAACCGAACCACTCTCTTTACGGAAAATCAGAACTTGGAAAAAGATAGTCGCAAACCTCAAATTCGTGGAAAGTTTAAAGTAAGTTTGCCGTAAGAAAATAGTTCAGGCGTATTTCAGGTGACAAATAACACTGTTCATTTCATTAAGTCGACTTTGCAGCGGTCTAGTGAACGCAATTTACAGTTTTGAGGTAGACGGTAGTGATGTCGAGATGTAAATATATCGATGCGACGTAAGGGAGCGACCTATCATCATCTTTTCACTTTAAGCCAACCTCACTTTTCCTTAGTGCATCCTGCCAAATAACAAACGAGGCGCTGGCAACCGACGAGTGGCGGTATAACCATCAAAATTGAAGGCGTAGCTAAATACTACAGGCCGATGACTGCTAGCAGCGTCACCGGAGCGAAAAGCTACGCCCTGCGATCGCCAACCCGCCAGACCAGGCGTGGCGATTACGGGCATATCCTACAGATGTTTGCCCTAAGTGGCGAACAACAAGAGATGCCTCTATGTCCAGCAGTGGACTTCTATAGACTGATGATGATGATGCTGAGGAAATTATATCAATTGTGAAGAAAGATATCCTTTTAGAAAGATATCCTTTTAGAAAATTACCTATTATTGCACCAAAAACTTACACAAAGTATAAAATTGTTGTACAATTTAGACGAACTCATCGCTTTATGCAATCTCTTTCAGACAACATCGTAACCTCTTAGGTTTAAAATAAAGAACATACTAAATTTGACGCTTAGGAAACTTTCGGTGTGTATATTTATATGATGTATTTCATAAACATTATATACCCATTACGTTACGTTACGTACGTGATACGTAAAATGAAATAAAATTATATTATTATATCACGTACAATTGCATAAAACTTCACCCAAGAAGAGTACCTACCAACGCAATTGAAAGAAACCGCCGCCTTAAGTGTTATCGATAAAGAACGCTTACCGCCCTAGGACATTCGCTGGCAACTTTTGAATAATGACCGAAGTAGCGAATTGAATTCTGCCGGAGCTTGTGACAATGAATGGTAATGTTCCGTAAAACTTTTTCGGAACCACGTGGACCTTGAATGAATTATCGCAAGTCGGAACGAACGCTGAATATTAAATACGGCGATTAAGTTTCCTCACGGCTTCAATCGTACCTTGTGCCATAGGTAAAGACTATTTCTTATGATCCTATGGGGACTTAACGCCGTGTTAGATACGTGTCTTAAACTTGGGAAGAGTCGTATCGCTATCGTATAGTCGTATATACTAAGGTTCGCTATGCCCTACCTCTCTTATGTCTCACGGTATACCGTGTAAATATCTAACAGATACCAGAAAAGCAAACTAAACTGGCTACTAACCAAAATGAACCATTTAAAATCAGGTCAGGTCGCCTAAACTCAAAATTCTCAGCCAACCCACTATGGGACTATAAAATGACCTCCAAACTACAACACTGTTCCACAAAAATAAGGTAAGCAGTAAACATAAGATAAAAGAAAAGAGTCGGTTTGTTTGGGACTGCCTCATGTGGATTATGCAAAATAACATCCCTATGCGAGAAAATTGTACCTTCAGAAATTGAGATTTTATCCAGATCTCTCTTAAGGTTTCGCCAAAAATATAGTTACCAAATTGTAAAAACAGTCATTGGTTTGATCCACCTGAGCCCTACTATTCAATTTATCTTCAGAACTTACTGTAAACTAGATACTTTCATATCCAACTGGGAAGTTCTTGGCAAACTTATATAGGAGTTGTTTTTCCTTAGAATTGAAATTACACCTTATATGCGAGAAAATAACTTTGCCGACTTAAGTGGGGATGACTATAAATTCGATAGGACCGGGGACGGGACCTTCGGGACGAATACTTTAAATACTGGCAACTTAGGACTAGTTACTTGGCACATAGTCGTTACTTCTTTTTCTTTATGAGTTAGTGATAAACTACAGTCTAGTGTCACATTATCTCGACTAAGGTACTGAATTTTTTTTTTTTTTATAGTGGCTCGACATAATGGCTTCTCTACGCCTGATGGAAAGCGAAAGAGAAGCTCAAGTCGCTGTGACAACGGGCAAGCAACTGGCCAGTCACCTGTCAGTTGTCACCGCCATGCCGGCCTAACCCTGACCTCCCACGAGCACCAGAAACCCTACTCACCGGCAGAAACACGACCCAGAGGTCATTTGACTGCGCTATTCTATAGGGTTGGGCCTTCCCCGGATGGGCGGCTCAATTCGAGCAAAGATTCGCTATGCCCTACCTCTCTTGTACTTGTTACAGACTATCATGTCCAGGTGATATTGTCATCTGTATAATCTTGTACTTTATAATAACCTTTAGACATTAACAAGATTGAATGCGAGATTTAAATCTATGTATAGGTATATCAACAATATTCTGCGGTATTTTGGTAAACATAAACATTTAAACATTTCATATAAACATTTTTACACTTTGTCCAATGAACGAGTTACCAGTTTTACGAAGCCTGAGATTGGAAACAGCAAGTTTGCTCTTATTTCTAGTATTGAACTGGTGAAGATCTGAGTTTTTACTACGTATAAAAATGTATATTCTTACATACAACCATACTGCAGTCAAATATGAATGGCATTTTTTAACCTTAGAATACAAACGTTCAAAGTTTCGTTTCCAAACCACAGCCATGTCTGGTCAGGTAACCACAAAAAGACAATAAACATTAGTAACACGCTTACAATGCTGAACGATCCCTTTGAACTGTTATCTGTTATTAATGTACATCAGCCATGTTGTGGCGTTAAGTATCGGATCGTACAAGTGAATACAAAAGCAAAACCAATTATATCGGAACCACAGAGGCGAGTTACACGTAATTAATTATAGATAAGTTCCCAATAGTTATCCAGTGTATGAATAATAAGTATGTAAGCGGATTCATTTGTCTACCGGCGAAAAACTCGAAATTACCACCTGGGAACTAAGGGTTCGAATCCCGTGTCGGGCTGAAAATTGTTACTGGGTTTTTCTTTTTCCTCAACATTGGTCAATGTTGGACAAAATCGTGAGGAATATCGGAAAAAGAGGTCGCTGACATGACAGATATAAGATCATAATGGATAAAAAGTTCTAGTCATAAGCAGCTTAACGCTTGTAAAGTTTAAGTTAAAATAAAAATCATCTTTATTCGTATTTTAAAAGAATACACCTACAAATGGTGAAACTGCCGATTCAGAAAGCAGCATTATACTAAAAAGAAAGAAAGCGGTAAGAAACTCGTGTAGTTGTTATTTTTAATAATATAGTGTTTCCTATAATTTTATATTATCAAAATTTTTAATAAATAAATAAATTATTATTATTGCTTGTTATAGCTAGTACGCGATTAACGCCTATAAAGCCTAATTTTACCTTATTTTACTTAGTAAAGCAAGGTAAGTATGTGTCTTCTTCATCGCTTTTATAGCGACATGTTCCATAAAAGGTCAATGAATTATTGACGTAAAGGTGGATATTTATCAGACCCGTCAGACCGCGTGTGTGAACTCAAAATACTTGTAGTTGATGCGATGCCCCATGATGGGTAAAGTGTGGACACACAAAGATAATGACCGGCCATGAATAAGTAAGGGCGATCGATATTGACGTGTTGTTACGATAAGTCGGGAAGTTTTTTGAACGTTTAATAACAAACTTTTACGGAAAGAAATGTATATGTGTTCAGTTTTTATGAGTCTGAAACGGTTCGCCAACAGTCGATTGTTCCATGAACGTTTAACCAACAGAATCTTTCGCCCATTAACTATTCGCCCAAAAGACATGGAGGGCACAAAAATTGGAAAAAACATGAGAAAATACATTTGAATATGCTCATTAGGTATATAACATTAGCTCATTCATAATAACGTTGTTTTACATACTTCTTGAAGATAAAATTTACAAAAATAAATAGCCCCACGTCGACTTAGGTGGGTATATAAAGATGAAGAAAAATATACCCTAATCACTGCGACAACGGAGAATATGACCTAACCAAATCAATAACCGAAATGTTGGCCTATAAAATTATTCTGGCTATAAGTACACCAACTCAACCCAGCCAGTGCAGCTTTATGCCTCTACTAGCTGTGCTCGCGACTTCGTCCGCGTGGAATAGTTATTTTTTCCCCGTTTTTTTTTTACATTTTCCATTATTTCTTCGCTCCTAATAGTTGCAGCGTGATGTTATAAAGCCTAAAGCCTTCCTCGATAAATGGTCTATTCAACACAAAAAGAATTTTTCAAATCGGACCAGTACTTCCTGAGATTAGCGCGTTCAAACAAACAAACAAACAAACAAACAAACAAACTCTTCAGCTTTATAATATTAGTTAAGATGAGCCATTATTAGCAAGATTTTAAGGCAAATTATTAAAAGAAGACGACTTGTTTAGTAAAAATCTACACTAATATTATAAAGAGGAAAACTTTGTTTGTTTGGTTGTAATGAATAGGCTCAAAAACTACTGGACCGTTTTTAAAAATTCTTTCACCATTCGAAAGCTACATTATCCACGAGTAACATAGGCACAATTTTATTTTGGAAAAAAAAACTTTACGCGGACGAAGTCGCGGGCGGAAAGCTAGTATAAAATATAATAAATATCAGACAACATCACATACATTGCTTTAATCCCAAAGTAAGTAGCTTAAGCACTTATGTTATGGGTATCAGAACAATGAAGGTACTACAAATAAATACTTAAATACAAATATAAACACCCAGACACGGAACAAACACAAGTGTTCATCAGACGAATGTTTGTCCCGGGTCTCGAACCCACGACCCTTGGTTCAGAAGGCAGACACTTCCAATTGAGCTACCGAGCAAGTCAAAAGTAATAGTGTGATTCAATCATAAAACAATAGAACTTTACCCATTCTGCTCCACTTTGTAGTACTTAATCAGGTCTCCTCGCATTTTAATAATGCGTTTCCGCTTATCCGTATTCCTTATCAATTGAAGTAGGTATACACATCTACCATCAGACTTGTTGCGAAGCAACCTTCTTTTGTATTTTAATTTTTACTGGCTGTTTTTATACGTTTATAGATTAAGAAAATTACCCCTTTTTTTGATTTGTCACTCTTAAAATTGTCACCAAAATTGTCGGTCTGTTGGTTTGCTTTTTATATTCAATAATTATTTTCTATCCTTTTATTAGTGCTTTCATTTCGTAGTTTAGTTACATTCCTCATTTTCGTCGTTTTCAAGACTATAATTATGAAGTATTCAAACCTACCATCGGTCTACATAGTAAGCGAGAAACAATCAATGAAAATGGACTAAGAATGATAAGTTTTATCAACTAGATAGTACAATTAATTTATTGACTGCAGTCAGATAAAGACACCCCTCCTTTCATATCTAACAAAATAAATAATTTCCCTATTCCCATCGCATTTGTATTGTCACTATTGTCAGCCCATTTCACATTCCGACAGCTGACACTTTCGAACATTAACCTTTAGGCAAATAGCGCACTTTCAATTTGGTATCAACACAGAGCTCTCTATTAATCAGTATGACAGGCTTTGTACTTCATTTTCATATTGATAATGCGTCAGTGCTAATGTACTGGAATGTACAATCTAACCATACACTAAATCTATACTTATAATAAATCTGTAGAGAGGTCAATTCTGTACATGAAATATATTTTCAAAATAACTATCAGGGGGTGATTAGTGATCGATACTGATGCCAAAAATGCAATCAGTAAAATTTTTGTCTGTCTGTCTGTCTGTCTGTCTGTCTGTCTGTCTGTCTGTCTGTATGTTCCTTATAGAAACAAAAACTACTCGACGGATTTTAACGAAACTTGGTACAATTATTCTTCATACTCCTGGGCAGGTTATAGTATACTTTTCATTACGCTACGATCAATAGGAGCAGAGTAGTGAAGGGAAATGTTGGGAAAACGGGAGAAGTTACTCCATTTTTTAAGCTTCCGTCGCGTGTGCAGCCTTAATGGTTAAAGTTACATAGAAATTATGTATGACAGAAATATTTTACATAAAATTGACTAAAAAATATCCCGCAACAGCATATGTCTATCTTTTATGGTTGACTCACAATAACACGTGTAACTCCTGATAGCTTAGCAGTTCGGAGCATTCTGATTATATTTGTTTACTCTTACGTTTATAATACTCTCATTCATCCCTAATTTAAAAAAGTTATCATATTACCTATTCAATAAAAAAAGAATCATAGAAATCGGTATAGAAACACCAAACTTATACATGAAAAATAAGCCATCGCGCCGTCGCACGTGAATACTGAATCATGCTATAAGGATTATTTTCGTGTAACGGTTGCCGCGCTCGACACGGGTCGCGGCGGCGGTAGGGTATAAAAAGGCGGGAGGTCCGAGAGCTAGCTTCATTCAATATTTGGCTGTTGATGCGTTCAGAGCGATCGACCTTATTGACAGACAATAATTGATATTGAGAAACCGTGCTTATCAGCGCGACTTTTAGTGTTTAAATAGTTTATTTGAATTTCTTTTGTTGTTATATTGTAAAATATTCGTTCAAATTAAAAATTATTAAGCGTAGGTACTTTTATTAATTAAAGTAGTTATAAGTATTTATTTTTAAGTGAAGTAGGTATAGGTAGATAGTTTTGCACAGGCGTTTCAGCTTTATTTTCATTTCTTTTTTGTTGTGAGTTTTATATATATCTGGGTATAATTCTATTAGAATATTTTAGTGTAAATAGTCATAAAGATTTTAAGTGTAAGGTAGCTAAAGTTAGGACCTATATGTGAAAAAATATTATGGGAGGCCTTTATTAATGCAATAGTACCCAAAACAATGATTTTTGGAATTTTTGTCTGTTTGTCGGTTTGTCTGTTTGTCTGTATGTTTGTGCACGCTAATCTCAGAAACCGCGTATCCGATTAAGATGCGGTTTTCACTAATATATTGCTGGAAGCTTCCCTTAACATTTAGTGTTTGTTTCATGTTAATCGGTCCATAAATAAAAAAGGTACGCCGATTTAACTAATCACGTCGAGCCTGCTGTACGTTTACGCGGATACATAAAGCGCGCCGAGATCTGCGCCGCGCCGCTGCCAGCTGCCAGGCACTGGGGGTCATTAAAATCACTACCCAAGAAACTATTCCACGCGGACGAAGTCGCTGGCACAGCTAGTCTATTCTAAAGAGGAAAACTTAGTATTAATGTACGATTGTCATGAATAAACTCTGTACTGGTTTAAAAAATTCCTTTAGCATTGGAAAGTTCATTCACCCTGAGTCACACAGGCTGTATTTGTTGCTAGAAAAAAAAAACAAATTAAGTGTTTTTCGCTAGTAGATATAATTTTAGGGTATAGAGTTATACCTGCTAGGTGAATGGGAATATATAATTAGGTTTATGTTTAAATGATCAAACTTACAGCCTTCTTACCGGCTTTTACAAGAAAAAATTTACTCAGTACCTAGGTAATCCCCTTATTTATTTTCCTTCTAGGAATGGGAATTCCGAATACGAGTAATAGAGAAGCGCAGCTATTCAAAAGCGTTCGAAAAAATCTCTCTCAGATACGAGAGGCGAACACTTTGACCGCAGGCTGCTGTAGTTATTTATGTGTAGGTACATGCGATAGATTAATGTATTTAGAATTCCATTGTTCATAGTCCGAGGATTGCATCAAATATGCATGACCAATCAGACACGAGATTCATGAATACTGCGATCTACCTATGGCGTATAGGCGCCACGCCAAAGGTGAAGTGTGACGTCATCAGCTGCGTTAAAGAATCCAAACTATAATGCATAAATTTGTCTATCTTTACATAAAAAAGTAGAGCATGATCAAAAGATACAGGATGAACTAATGTTGGTTACAAGAGATGATTGATTCAAACTGCCATTAATATGCTTAGAAGAAGAATTGTCGAGTCTTTTTGTTATCAATTAAATTCAATTCAATTCAATTAATTCATTACAAACATATGGTTAATATAGTAAACAGCATATATACCCTAAAAGGGCATAGCAATTGACATAACAAAGTCTTCTAAACTATAAACGTTAGGTACCAAATATTACTTGTACATTTATAGAATCTAGACTATTTATTTACATGCCTATAGTTTTTAAGTTATTGATACAAAAACAAAACTTTATCTGTACCCAAATCTGTGCCTGAAATTTACTTTTTAACCGTACCTCTTGAGACGCCAAAGTACTTTGAATCTACTTTGTGATATTCTTGTCTAATAAAATAAAAACCTTTTTATTTTGTTTCATTTCAGTATACTATCAGTTTCTAAGAATAAGTAAATCCTTTTCAGAATTTCGTGTGTATGTGACAACCGATCGCCGTCGATACGTTTGATGTGATGGGCAAGGGTTGGGGACACGTCAACACCGCCTTGGGCATTTTCCAGTGATCCATCACGTGATGTTAGGGTGTACATCACTCCAGGGCAGGCAGGGATGTTACCCGTGTCCCTGCTACTTGCTGCCCACTGGCGACACAGGGGGGCTTAGTGGGTATGCCCTCCCATTTTGGGAGGTTTAAGTCCCACAGACCATGCCGACTCCCCCCGGAGGCGGCATGAAGACGCCTAATGCATTCCCCTCTAGAAAAAAAGGGTGAACATCATTTGTAGCAAATAAAAACGATGCGAAACGTTTTATCGGCGAAGGATTTTTTCGTGAAACCAACGAGAGGCTAGGAGTGACTTAGTTCAAATTATCTTCAATGATCCTTCATTGTAAAACCAATGGTCGACTAAGGATGATTTCGGCGAAATTATCTGTCGACCAAAAGTCTTTCGAAATAAGGGAGCGGCCTATCATCTTTTCGCTCCAAGCCAACCTCACCTGCCCGTGGTGCATCAGGTTGGCTTGAAGCGAAAAGATGATAGGCCGTCCCTTACATCCCATTCATACTTGTAAAGGTACTCTTAACTTTTATTACTTGTAAAAGTAATACAATGATTGCATCACGAATTCCTTTCAAAACAGTGTGGAGAAATCCTCCAAAAGGCAAAAGTTTGGGCAGCCTCGGTAACGTATACGGGTGTTATGGCTTCATGTAGGGGTCGCCGCTGTGCCCTCGGACTCGTTTCGGGTCACAGGCATGAACACTACACGTGAAATAGAATTACGGACTTACTGTAGTACAACATAAGGGCATAGCGAATCTTTGCTCGAGTTGAGCCGCCCGTCCGGGGAAGGACCTGCACTTTATATAATACCGCAGCCAAATGTTGAGTAGGGTTTCCGGAGCTCGTGGGGGGTCAGGGTTGGGCCGTTATGGCCGTGGCAACTGACAGGTAGCTGGACATAATGGCTTCTCTACGCCTGATGGAAAGCGAAAGAGAAGCGCAAGTCGCTCTGACAACAGACAAGTAACTGGTCAGCTACCTGTCAGTTGCCACCGCCATGCCGGTCTAACCCTAACTCCCCTACAAGCTCCGGAAACCCTACTCACCGGCAGAAACACGACCCGGAGGTCATTTGGTTGCGGTATTCTATAGAAGTGGAGGTCCTTCCCCGGACGGGCAGCTCAATTCGAGCGAAGATTCGCTAATCTCTACCTGTCTTATGATGTGGCTTGGTGGCTTGGTGAGAAATAATGATGGGTCGCTCCCTTACATCCCTCTAAATCTATTCTGGCCTCTATCTAAAACTTTGGTAGCCTTACGTATTATTTTAGGTCGAGAGCGTCACGGAACTCGGAAGCTTCCGATGTGGCGTGCTTAAGCGAATGAATTGGCACAAACCATGTTACGAATATGTATTGCACAATATTAATTACCATAATTCAAATTGGCTATTTCATTTAATCCTACCAAAGCTGATGGAATTCCAATAACGGTACCTACATACACTACACGTATCATTCATTATGTCATTCATTAACGATAGTACACAAAATTACATATTATTCAATACTAGCAGTGCTCGCGACGTCGTCCGCGTGGAATAGTTATTTCTTCCCCGTTTGTTTTTACATTTTCCATTATTTCTTCGCTCCTAATAGTTGCAGCGTGATGTTATATAGCCTATAGCCTTCCTCGATAAATGGTCTATTCAACACAAAAAGAATTTTTCAATTCGGACCAGTAGTTCCTGAGATTAGCGCGTTCAAACAAACAAACAAACAAACTCTTCAGCTTTATAATATTAGTTAAGATGGTGACATGTAATTATTTTCCGTGAAATTATTTATTAATCTTTGAACTTAAATTAAGTATTTATTATAAGTTACCGCATACTTAATTAGTAGGCCGATTGGTTGAATCGATATCCTTTTTGTGTGTTCAAATCCCGGCCAAAACTCCTACTACTCTACACTAATTTGTCTTCTTTTCGAGTAGACAGAAAAACTGTTACTATTTAAGTAAGTAAGTAATTTTAGTATTTAATTTCTTTGATTCTTTGACAGCCAAGAGAAGAGACACAATAGGAAATCTTTTAGTAAACATTATCAAATTATAGTGACGACATCAATGTTTGTGATATTCATGATACGTTAATTTCAGCAGCTGACCAATGAGGTCAGCTGCTGAAATTTCGATGAATAAATAAATAACTCAAGACCGTGCTCAAGACATACCACGTTGAGCCACCATCTAGTCCCAAACTAAGAAGCTTGTACGATTATGCCTTGCCTACCTATGTGTACTAAATAACTGATAAATTGCGATATATTTTTGTGAGTCAATACGAGTACAATATTATACATAGAAAACAGACCAATATAAACAGACATGTGCACACAAATGTTTGTACCGTACGGGACTTGTACGCGCAGCCGCTGTATAAAGGTAACCTTTTGTGCTCCGCGATCCTGCAACCGCTCACATGGAGATGTAATCAAGTTACCGCCACTGGATGGAACGCAGAGTGTGGAGCGCGCAGTGTTGCACGCTCCGGGATCGCGAACGTATCCACTATGTCGAGCGGTTGCAGGAGCGCGGAGCGCAAAAGGTTCGCGAACATAATGGATATACCCACCTTTAGAAGCATGGTTCCCTGCTACTGAACCAAACTGTACGTCATAGTAAGAGTATATCAGATGACTGGAGTGAATACTGCGTATCGGCAAACGTAATGTAGGACGCCCTCAGGCCAGGTGGAGTGACGATTTGCGCAGGACGATGCTGATGGCTGATGATGATGATCAGATGACTTAACCTCATGAAACTGAGATTGCCAGACACAACAGTTTTAACAACAGAAAGTGGTAGGTATTTAAAGGAACATTCGGTCTTACGACCTTAAATAAACAGTCTAAACTGTTCGTTCATTCAACGCCCACTCCTAAACAGAACCGTTGTTATACTACATCGAAGTCCGGCAGCGACCCCTAAATTGTAACAAACTATCGCTTATCACGTTTTGTCCAAGGAAACGAATGGGAGCAGACCCGAACTAAGGGACAAACTGAAAAGTATTTTTTTTATAGTCGCTCGACATGATGGCTTCCCTACGCCTGATGGAAAGCGAAAGAGAAGCCTAAGTCGCTGTGACAACGGACAAGTAACTAGTCATTTGTAGAGACCTCTGCCTTCTGAGCCAAGGGTCGTGGGTTCGATTCCCACCCGGGACAAATGTTCGTGTGATAAACACTTATGTTTGTTCCGTGTCTAGGTGTTTATATTTGTATTTAAGTGTTTATTTGTGGTACCTTCGTTGTTCTGATACCCATAACACAAGTGCTTAATCTACTTACTTTGGGATCGGAGCAATGTATGTGATGTTGTCTGATATTTATATTTATTTATTTATTTACCTGTCTGTTGCCACCGCCATGCCGGCTCAACTCTTATCCCCCACGAGCTCCAGAAACCCTACTCATCGGCAGAAATACGACCCAGATGTCATTTCGCTGCGGTATTCTATAAAGTGGGGGTCCTTCCCCGGACAGCTGCCCGGCTCAATTCTAGCGAAGATTCGCTATGCCCTACCTCTCTTCAGAGGAACTTCTATTTTTTTTGCAGTAGCACAGCGTACTCCTGGATTCACCAAATGTAGAGCGAAAGAGAAGCCTAAGTAGCTGAGGCAATGTACATCACCAGCGTATCACGGTCCTCTGCTGGAAATAGGCCTCTCCAGTTGTTCGCCACTTTGGTCAAACATCTGGAGGATATACCCATAATCGCCACGCTGGGCAGGCGGGTTGGCGACCGCTGGATGTAGCTTCTCACTCCGGTGACGCTGCGGCCTTCATCGGCCTGTGATATTAAGCTACGCCCACAATTGTGATGGTTATACCCCTACCGGTCAGTTGCTAGAACCTCGTTTACTATTCGGGAGAATGCACCATGGGCAGCGTAAGGGTAGGGTTTAATGGCTATTTTCCATTTTAGAGTGAGTCCCACATAACGCAGCTGGTGTCCCCTTGACTGGCTCGGTGGCTCAATCGGTGGTTCGAATCCCACCCGGGACAAACATTTGTGTGATGAACACTTGTGTTTGTTCCGTGTCTAGGTGTTTATTTGTATTTAAGTATTTATTTGTGGTACCTCCGTTGTTATGATACCCATAACACAAGTGCTTAAGCTACTTACTTTGGGATCGGAGCAATGTATGTGATGTGGTCTGATATTTATTTATTTATTTATATTTATGCGTCAAGGCACTCCTTATGTTTAAAAAAGGTATGCTGTGCTACTCTAGTTTTGTGTGCTAGAGTGCTAGAACAGTTTGCACGATGTTGCTCCTCTTTTCAGAAAATTATCCTTGCTCTACCTAAAGATTATCAGGAGATCGCTTACTAGCGATAATACCGCCTATATTGAAACAAAAGTTATCTGTAATAATTTTTTCTGTAAATGTATTTTGTGCAGGATCCGTCTATCTACAGGTATGTATGCGTTTAAATCGTGTATAAAGTGCGAGTGAGGGCGACAGGCGCAATGGGTTTTTTGTTCTATTGTGCCTGTCGACCTAACTTTTGGACCTCACGTCCGCTTACCATCAGGTGGAGTGAGGTCATCCTGAAAGCTCCTCTTATAAAAAAAATAAAGTTTCTCAAGACCTGCCGTATATTTAGTCCCTCAATATGGCTCTGGCTAATAAAGAAAAATCGAACTTCAGTCGGTCGGACATTGCGTGGCCATTTCTCTTCAGCCAAAACTAACCAATCGCAGTTTTCACCCTCCTGACACGCTACTGAATGTCGGCCAAACTTAGCTCGCTACGATTTTCAACGTTACAATTTTTGTGGCTTGGGAAGCGACGTAAATGTGGGGTAACTACTGTAGAAAAGGTTCAAGGTCTTCTTTAGCTTTACTGATTGTTCAAACAAACAAACAATAAGAAAATGTCGCGTAGTGAGAGTTAATTGTAGTAGCGTTTAACTAACTAATAATGTATGTATGTGTAGATTGTCCGGATGTTTTCGAGTGTAATATACTGAGGTACCTAACCTCTTTTTCGGAATGCATCCAATTCACCTGGTAATCGATATCATAATGTTCTATGAAGCGCGTTCATCCAGCAAAAACCGATTCACTGCTGCCTTTAATTATAGGAAGATAACTCTCAGGACTCCGCAAAGAACTCCATATTAGCATACATGATAAGAGAGGTAGGGCAAAGCGCATCTTCGCTCGAATTGAGCTGCCCGTCCGGGGAAGGACCTCCATCCTATAGAGTACCGCAGCCAAATGACCTCCGGGTCGTGTTACTCGCCGGCGAGTATGGTTTCCGGAGCTCGTGGGGATTAAGGGTGGGCCGGCAAAGCAGTGGCAACTGACAGGTAACTGACCAGTTACTTGCCACTTTCCACACAAAAATAATGTTAACCATTCGGAGTATTGAAGCTTCAGACTTTTCCGAGGTTCCAATTTTTTGTAAATCGCCAACCAACTATCACGGATTAACTATTAAAAAAAAAGCACTGGGCTTTTTTTTTTAATACCAACAGCATAGATACGCTCCGGCCTATTTCTGTGAACACTGGCACAGCACACTATCTGTAAACTAGTTTGAAAGTGTGAAATTGTACAAAATATGGTAAGTAGATCTTGTTCGTTTATTGGGATGCAAGGGAGCGGCCTATCATCTTTTCGCTCCAAGCCAACCTCACCTGCCCGTGGTGCATCCTGCTGAATACCAAACGAGGGCGCTGGCAACCGACTGGTGGCGGTATAACCATCACGATTGAAGGCGTAGCTAAATACCACAGGCCGATGACGGGCAGCAGCGTTACCGGAGCAAGAAGCTACGCCCTGCGATCGCCAACCCGCCTGCCCAACGTGGCGATTATGGGTATATCCTCCAAATGTTTGCCCTAAGTGGTGAACAACTGGAGAGGTCTATGTCCAGCAGTGGACTGCAATAGGGATGATGATGATGATGTCCAGCAGTGGACATTTGCAGACTAATGATGATAGTACGAGTAGGTCTTTCTCTAGCTAAAGAACTTTCGCTCCGTTTACTTCAACGATTCTTCAACGATAAAGTCCCTTCTACTGTTTTCCGGTTCAAAAACAAAATGAGATCGATATTACTTCGCAAAGATTTTAATAATTCTACCAGGATGCTTCTTCTGAATGAGCAGACCTCAAATCGTTGACCAAAAATGCTCAAAACGACGAAATAATAAGTTTCGACGGAAATCATTTTCAATTCCCGGGTTTCTTACGCCATATTGTCTTGGGAATTATTCCTTTGGTCGTAAAGGGGGTCGCAGACTTGGCCGCATCGCAAAAAGGATGCTTTGCACTTCAGTAATTATTCTTAGCTGTAAATATTTCGGTTCAATAAAATATAAGCTTTGTGAGTTCACAAACCGCTAAGTCTAATAAAATGAAATTGAAAAGGAAATTTGGGACTTCATTGGACATTGAAATTTTGTAACTAGGCTATCAACAAGACATGAAATAATACCCTAATTATATAAAAAAAGGGATGTAAGGGAGCGACCTATCATCTTTTCGCTCCAAGCCAACCTCACCTGCCCGCGATGTATCCTGCCGAATAACATCTAGGCGCTGGCAACCGACTGTGGCGTTATAACCATCATAATAGAAGGCGTAGCTAAATACCACAGACCGATGACGAGCAGCAGCGTCACCGGAGCGAGAAGCTACGCCCTGCGATCGCCCATCTGCTTGACCAGAGTGGCATATCCTCCATATTATGGGTATATCCACCACATGTGTGCCTTAAGTGGCGAACAACTGGAGAGGCCTTTACCAGCAGTGGACTTCAATAAGCTGATGATTAAGGGCAGCTGCTATACTGTGCTACTATAAAAAAAAAACCATCGAAATTATTCCAAGTGTAAGCTAGCTTTATGTCGCCTGTAACTTGCTTAATATTCCCGTTTTTTGTGAAAACTTCCGCCAAGCGTTAACAAACTGGAAAAAACTGGATCACAAAGTTGTTGTGGTCAGCTGTTTCGGCAACGAAAAAATGAGAATGGAAAATATTGCCGACACTCTGTTATGTAAAAATAACCTACTTTTGTATTACAGGCTTGCTCAAGGGATTCTAAAAATAAAACTCTTTAACGACTAGCGGCGTATCGGAATCCATTAATGACATTTAAATATCAGACTTACTGAGAATAACGCACTGCTTTTATATAAAAAGAGGCTCTTTTAATGTTTATTGACCGCAAATAGAAAAGATCTGCGACAGTCTTTCCGAACAGCTACGACTTGGAAGCCTTTAAGAAACGAGCGTACTTACTCCTATTTAAAAGGCCGGCAGCCACCCGAGAACTCGATTTGAGTTGTGGGTGTCCATAGGCGGTGTCGACTGCTTACCATCAGGCATCACGTTTGCTCGTCTGCCGCCTCTTGCATAAAAAAAATAATTAAATTAATGATTTTTTAAAAATAATATATCCATGTAGTTATTAAAGATCGACGTGCACCGAGTAAATATTAGAAAATTCCTACCGCATATTTGCTGTCAAAACTATGTTCAATAAAAACACTATTCTTGCGTCAAAAGCGGTAGTCAAACAGATATCCGGGCTACCTTTATAAATTCGAAAAGTCTTTCAACAGAAATTCTCGTCCCAGTTTTCGTTCCAATGAAAAATTCCAATCTTTGGCGCGCAGTGTTCGCTAAACGCTTCGGGGAGTGCATAAGCCCGGATTATACGGCAGAGTGCGGCGTCTATCGTGACGGGCTGACAGCGAGCTGCATCTGAGGGTTGAAGCGGCTATTGCAGTGTATATACGACAAGCGGATATATACATGCAGTATTCACACGGAACCTCGAATGCAAGGTTAAATAAGTAGTTAAACGTTACGCGTAGCGTAACGTTGACGCGTGATTGTAATCAAGAAGAGGCAGCTGTCATCATCATCAGCCTATTGCAGTCCACTGCTTTCTCCAGCTGTTCGCCACTTAGGGCAAAAATCTGGAGGATATACTCATAATCGCCACGCCAGCAATAGGTCCGCCTTTTGTACTATTTTTATGTAAAAATAAATAATAATTAAATGACTGAATGAATTGCTGTTGGCGATCGTTGGTCGGCTCCTCGCTCCGGTGACGCTGCTGCCCATCATCGGCCTGTGGTATTTAGCTACGCCTTCAATTGTAATGGTTATACCGCCAGCAGTCGTGCTTATACCCAATTGATACCCACGCGGACAAATCCGCTGCACCTATTCAATAAATAAATTAATGTTCAGTTAACCAAATTAGCCGTGAAGTATTACAAAAGGTCGCTTATTGCGGCGTCAACTGCCGTCTCGTCCTGATCGCCCATCGGCACCAGACGTTTTAATCCGTCGCTAAATGGCGCCCTGCCGAGCCAATTGTGCGTAATTGAGTCCCGCTCCTCCTCGAGACGAGAGGAAATGTTTGAATCTCTCT